>LWCA01000313.1:0-32683 GCA_001642005.1 Intoshia linei | reverse complement strand
TGCAAAGATTCGCCGCTGAGACAAATTGATAAATAATGTCGATGCTTGTATGTTAAAGAATCAAAGTGGATACAAAGATCACCTTTGTAATTAATAATTAGTTTATTTATTTCTTTCTGACATACCTTTAAACTACATGCTTGTTTTTGAATGGACGACCTAAGAAATGTCCTGTATTCCATTATTTTCATTACTTCGTTAACAATAGAAACAGTACAATGAAGGAATATCCAAGGCTTTTAGATATTTTTACATTACATCCTTATTCTTTTATATTACAAATAGTTTCAAATTTTATCAAACGCAAAGTTTAGTAAAAGGGATCAATATTTTATCACATAATTATACATAAACTAAAATTCTTCCACGAGGTAGAATATACATAAATGTATTTAAAAACTAATTTATATCTACATTTGCATTTGAAGAAACTAAATTTAATTAAATTTTATATTGAATGTCTCATGGGTTTACTATTAAATTTAAATACTTTAATTGAATTGTTATTTTTTAAATCAATATACCAATGAATTAGACAATAAATAAAAAAATGAAAAGATTCACTCTGAGCAGAAGTAAACACAAACAGGAAGAATCCTTTAAAGAAAACATTGTAGATGGTATTGGTTTTATAATAATTTTAATTCAAAATTTAGTAAATGTTATACCAATATTATCCTATGAATTCGTACAACAACAAAAATGTAAAATTAATTTTTCATTTATCATTTCATTATAGGTGACTACCCACGACCTGTCATTATTCTAGGGTTCATGAAGGAAATTTTGTGTGATGATTTGCTTGTTAGACATCCCGACAAATTTCTAGCTTCTATACCACGTAATTTATTCAGTATTATTAATATAAAATTGTAAACTTTGATCAGCGATTCTTAAATTACAATGTTGTCTTTAAAACCACTTTAAAAACGTAAAAATTTTATTTTTTTGAAATGGTACATAAAAAAATCCGCTGTGCCTTTGCCAGAATTAGTAAAGTTCTAAACTAAGTCGTGTAATATTAAAAAATTGATATGGGTTTATTTGCAGTCATTTTTAATTGATTTCGTTTGGTTAGAGATGTTGGAATATAAAAAGCTTTTAAAATTTTAAAGGGTGCGATAGAGCAGTTACCTATTTAATTTAACTAGTCAATTTGTAGATACTTCTCGACCAATTAGAGAAGGTGAAATTAATGGAAGAGATTACCATTTCGTTTCATATGAAAATATGAATCAAGACATTAAAGACCATAAATTTATTGAAGCTGGTGAATATAAAAGCAATCTTTACGCTACTAGTCTTCAGTCTATCAAAGAAGTTATGCTTATGGTATGTTTTATTAAATTATATTATTCATAGATGATTATTATGTTTAGGAGAAACATTGTATATTAGATGTAACTGGTAAAGCAATTAGTCGGTTAAAAAGTGCCAACATCCACCCTATCGTCATTTTGGTCAAACCCTCATCTGTCAAAATAATGATGTAATTATACAATTTGAATATTTCTATTTATATTTTTAGAGACATAAATAAAAACCTAACAAATGATCAAGCATTGCTAATATTTAACAAAATTGTAAAAATTGAACAGGATTTTAACCAATATTTCGATGGTAATTCTTATTTACTGATATTTTAATAAATTTTTATTTATCTAGTCAAAGTTTCGGGTGAAAACATTTCTGAAGTTTATGATAAAATATACGCAACCATTATAAACCATGCAAGATCCATTTGGGTTAAATGTGATGTTGAAAATTAGTCATTTTTACATCTTTCAATTATGTACTATATGTTTTTTAATTTTATTAAATGTATAATTTATTTTTCAAGTATTCATGAATTAATTAATATTCTAATTCATTATAGTCTAATGTGAAGTTAATTTTAATTAATAATTTTAATGATACATAATATAGTTCTGCAACACAACCTGATGTTCGCGTTGAAGTAAATTTTAAATTTTGTGTTCGAGGTGTGTTTCAGAATTAATACATAATAATGATATTATATAGGCCAGTGATGGCAAAGTACGTGTTTGCGTGTAAAAAATACACACTTGAAAAAATATTAATAAAATAATTAACGATATTTTAATACATTTAAAATTATCTATAAAATTCAAAGATTTATAGCCAATTTTTCAAATTTCGTGGGTCATCCTCTGGTTTGATTTCATTGCATTATACACCAAGAAGTACTCTGCTCTAAAACAGCTCTTAGTCACTTAAATATGGTTATCACTGTAACGAAAATCATTAATTACATCCAAACACCCGCCTTATACAAAAGAGAATTCACTATGATGTTAAAGGAATTAGAATCAAGTTGTAAAGTTCTTGAGCGCTTTGTGAAATACTTATCAGAAATTAAAACATTTTTACGATATAAAGATAACTCAATTAAATAATAACGATTAGATTGTTAGTTTTATGTTGTTTACTGACCTTTCCTTGCATTTAAATGAACTTAACCTTAAATTCAAAGGGTAAGGGAAGACTTGTAATGTTTAGTATTATTAAGGCATTTGACTATAAACTATCAATATTCTATCGTGATATTGAAAATAAAGATTACAAATATTTCCCTAAATTGAAAGAATTCATAGAAACAATTTTTTAAATCTAAATAAATGTAAAAATTATTTTTTTAACTCATTTTCCATCATAAAGTTGTTCGACTTAATTGAACTAACTAATTCGACTTAATTGACCTAATATTTTTTTAATAAAAACACACTAGAAAAAAAATTTCTGAAAATAATATTAAATTTAACACACCTAGTTTTAGTTGGCTACCATCACTGATATAGGCGGTTTCGTCCAAAGTTTTTTTCTAATTTAGAAGTGCTGAAGTTAATGTTACAACAAATGAAGATCACAGTACCGTTTTGAAATAGATGCAAATTTTACATTATAGACGAGTCTAAAAAAAACTTAATACGTACATGTAATCTGAAATGTTCAGGATATTTTAATGTAATGCACTCTAAATATTTTATTATAAGTAAACCCAGAATTTAAAAAACAAAAAATTTATTTAATTTTACCAAATATTTATGAAATAATACATTACATGTAAGTAAAAGCTACTTTCATCAACCTTAACGTAACCTCAAAGTTAAAAAAATTAACTTTGACCAATCATTTGATGTAAAATCCTAAATTTTATATAAATAAACGTTTCTCAAATGCCGGTCCGTGAAAAATTTTTACTAATTACAACTTAATTTATTACCTTTTTTATCAGAATTTTTTTAATATTGCCTAGTAATTTTCCTTTAATGGACACATAAATTTTATAATTTATTACCGGTGTGCCGTAATAAAAGCGTGGCAACTCCTGATATAAACTAGGATTTCCCAAGTTTCCTCTTTATAGTCAGAAAATTTTGACATGGCCATAATTTTAAATAATGAAACATTTAATCCGTAAAATGGTAAAACTAATCCAATTTTTTGCTATATCACGTCACAGAATCAGAACCGTGGAGAGCCAGCAATAGGCCCTGTCAGATGTAAATTGTAGACCTTATTAATTTTTTTTAAAAAATGGGATCTTTATACATTGCTTAATCGATCATTCATTGTCGAAAAATAAAAATAACCGTTGGAAATCGTATAGAACATTTTATTATACGATAATTTTGGTATACTTAAGAAATTTTCCAACATTACCTATTAACCCTTAGACTTATTTACTAAAAATTTTCAAAAATTTTTTTTCTTTTCACGATTATCATAAAACTATCACACGCAACTTTATCAGTATTTGGACCATGAAATTTCGAAAAAAAGTATAAAAAATCACACCCCTAATATATATGTAATAACAAACATGTAACTCGACTTGCGTAAAGTAAAGAATGGAAAATAAATAACTATAATTTTTAATTCAAATTTGTATTCGTTTCTTTATTGTGAATATTTTTAATGCAAATCTGCAATCATTTAAGCTTAAGCTTAGAGTTAATAAATTAAAAACGTAGGCTCCTCGTTATTGTAGGACCGGGCCATATGCCCTAATCTCTCTCTCTACGGCCCTGTACAGAATTAATAATCAAATCTGGAATTCAGACTGAAACTTATTATTTTTTGACACCAAATTTAATTTTTTCAGTACCCCTTTGGTCCACAAGCTAGCCCACATTCAACATTTAAAAAAATAAAGATATAATATATGTAGTAACATTTTTTCAATTAATTTATCCAATATATGAAACATTAACATATTGACAACAAAAGGTGAATTTATCAGTATTTAACGTGATTGTTTGGTTTTCACTGTTATTGGAATATTTCATGTTGAATTCAAATTTAAATTTATCAAATGTTTTTAGGGTGATTGTGTTGATATTGTCCACCGTTAAAACATTTTTAAAAATGTTTTTATATTTTTCTTTATATTCATGAAAACACAAAATTAAACTTTTTGTTCCTCTAAAAATAAATAAAAATATTGCATAAATGTACTTTTCAGTATACCTATTAGATTTTAAAAATTGATAAGAATCAAGAATGAGTGTCAGAATATTAAACATTTTGGATTCTTGCACAATGTCATCAATTTTGTCAAAAATTAATAGCGTTGGGCATAAACTATAACAAGTAATTGAACATAATATAGATTTCAATTGGTTAATGTGATTAACATATCTAAAACAGACAGATAAGAATTTGTAAAGTTTTCCTTCAGTGACGTGGTTTAAAAAAAATAAATTTAACATTACATTAAATTCATTGAATCGTCATATAATTGGAGGTAAACTGTTAAAAAACATGATTCGCCACATAAATACATAATTTATCTCATAAAGTAAATAATGTATATAAAATTACATAAATTTTAAGTTTTCAGCAAAATTGTGTGGAAAATTTGGTGTTCCGTGGAAAGAATTTGGCACATATTTGAGTGGAGTTACAGTAATAAAATATATACATTTTTTTTCCAACAATAATTTATTAATCAATTGAAACAATATCTGGTACTTTATTCTATTTTAATCAAATTAAAAAAATTAAAATAAAATCAATTATAATTTAAACTTAAAACAATTACCCATCGTCTGCAATAATTGCCAAAATATCGTCATACGAATTATTGACAAGAATAATATCCTTAAATTGATCATTATGGTCAATAAGTTTATGAAATGGAAACATATTCATAACAATGTTCATTTCAAATTCAAATCAATAAATAACCATTATGTAAAAACGAAATTAATTAATTTTAAATCGATAAACTGATATCTCTTATCAAAAAATTTCGCGCCAATTCACTCAAATTTAGTCGAAATAAATAAAAATACAAAAATTAAATCATGGAGATTGAGTACAACATATTGTAAATATAGTTTAACTTTATAAATTTATTAATAAACTTTATGTTGAAAATTTATAATTTAAAAATTTTATACCAAAAATTGAAATTAAATGATTTTACCAAACGAAGGTAATAATGTTTGGTGATTACTCAATGAATATTTTATAGCTTTTCAATTTCACATAATTTAAACAATTTGAATCAATTTTTTGATCACGAAGATCATATCGATAACAGCAAAATCTCTGTTGGTTGAAATATCTAAATAATTTATAAAAATGGCCCCCATTTAGGCAGACCGTGGAAAATTGAAGAATTGAGAATTAAATCCAATACTGACTTGCACAAACTATGGTACGTCATTTTAAAGGAACGTAACATGTTAATGACAATGCAACATGAATATAAACGACTAAATGAAGCATTACCTGCTAGTCATCGCTTAGAAAATGTAACTAAAAGCTTAATTTATGAATATTTTGTATTGTAAATGAATAATTTAGGTTGAAGAAAGCCTTGAAAACATTTTAGATGTAGTTTGTGAAAGAGATAAAGCTGTCAATAAACTGGAACACGGATATACATCAAATACTGAACCTTATACGGAAAAAAATATTTTAGGGATAGAGTCAAAAGTTACACCAAAAGAACACTATGAGCCGTACCATTTGCATGTCCCAGAATTTGAAGATTTGTCTGGACCTTGGCAGGATAAATATCTTAAATTATTGAGGGAAAAGGAAATGTCTCTAAAGAACGGAACTCGCAAAAGACTTTTAAAGGAACAAATGAAAGACGATAAATTTTTTCAAAATTTAAAAAAATTGTAAATTTTATTTATTAATAATTTATGACTCTTTTAAAGTCCGTTCCATATTTCTGTGTTTGATTCATTCCAATCATGTTTTGATCTATTTAATTCATTCGTTTTATGGTAAAAAATTAAAATTACTTTTTTTTATTTGGAAACATTTGCTCTTTTAAAATCTACATTTTAATGTTTTAATTAAATTTGAAGGTTGAGTGAATTTCATGAGAATAATTTTTATTTGATTTAAATTATTTTAATTTTATATACTTGTAATGAAGTTTCCAATATTTTTTCGATGGAACTAAAATATTTGTTGTACAAAAATGTAATTTGTTGAGACATTTTTTGTCGCCTTTCTTTGTTTACATTTTGTAATTTTTGTGGTATCTAAATTTTTAATTTTTATTATTAATATTTAATTACCATTATTATCTCGGATTCATTAAATTTAAATACAGCCAAGGACCAATCGATAACTTCAGAGAATGGTAAAATTTGTGCGTCACTGAGTATAATGGGAATACATGAACGCTGCATTATTTCCAAGAATCTAATATGTTTTTTAATTGATTAGAAACACTGCGTAGGTATTCTCAAAATAAAGTAAAAACTAAGGATTATAGTTATATCTTATTACCAAAACAATGGTCATAACTGGATTCTAGACTAGAAAAAATGATCTTTTAAATTTATAAAAAAAACGTGCCTTAGTTGCAGTGTCGAACCTACCGTACCCGTGACCCTCTTCGAGTTATAACAAATGTTACTAATTTTCACAAGTAGAATATAACGTTCATTTTTCAATTTAGCTGTATTTAGTATGAAGTGTTTTCACGATTCAATTACTACTGTATTTAAAAAATATGAATATTCTTAAAAAATTAAGTTAAATTTACAAAAATAGGGATTTTTAAAATTTTCATAATGGATTCATTTCATTTAGTATCAAAACGATTTTACGACACTGTGTTCATGGTTAAATATTCCAACATTATTAATAAAAATTTTCAGGAAGGCAAACAAATGTCATTTTTCATACTACTTTATGTTGATTGTTATGTACTACGTACAAACAGCATCTAGCTTTGCCGAGGGCACATTTTTATTTATGAGTAATCTTTATGCTATAATGTACTTTAAAATATTGATATAAGAAACCTATATGTATCGTGCCTTCGACCCCTCGGGCACAGGCAAAATATGGAATTTTCAATTAATTCAAAATAATCATGTCTAAATGAATAAATACATTAATGTGTGTAGTATACGTTCAAATTTGTTTTATTGACGATTTTTCAACTTATCTGTTTGTTTAGTAAGAAACTGGTACTCAACGGTACTTTTTATAATGTCGAAAAATTTCTGAAAATGAATAAATAATAATTACAATGCATATCTTTTCACATCATATCGACAACTTTTTTTATAGTAAGAAGTAATGTATTTGCATTTTGTTAATATTATTACATTTAATGGATATTGTTCCAAATAAAACAACCTATTACGCACTACTGAACCTGGTCCAGTCGTGTATCTAACACCTAAAATTCAGTATAAAGTGTACTATACTATACATTATATCCGTAAAAAGAAGAATATTTAAATGACCCTACCTTTAAATGACAAAAATATTGACCGATCATTAATTTTTTTCAATTTTTTGGTTAAAATAGACAATTTTTCCAAGTTTTTAGGAGGCAGAGGAAATGAAACATCCAGATTTGGACGATATTCTGTAGTTGAAGAACTACTTTTAATCTTAATAATATTTTTATCTGGAAATCCATAATCTGTTGGGTCATATTTATTTCGAAACGTACCTAAAATATGTAGTCATTATTACATTGCAATGTATCATTTTAGTAAATTTAACTATAATTATATTATACTACAGCATAACCCCGTTTTGGGACACCTTTTTTAAAGCGTTCCCCAAAAACTGAGGGTAATGATAAAATTATTTTATATATTAAATTAATTGAACAATGATAATATTTACTCAGAAATATTTATTAAGAAAGTTGATAATGATGAGTTGACGCTGTACATCAAAAAAATTACAATTAGGCATTTATAGGGGGATGAATTAATTTGTCAGTATTTAATTAAATACTGACATTTTTTAATAAAAAATTTTCTGTAATTTCAATATAAAATTGTCAGTATACACACTAAAATATCAGTAATAAAAAGTATTTTGTCAGTATTCAATTACAAAAATTTGTACATATTTGTCAGTTTTAATTGCTTTTATGTCAAGACATAATTGTATTTTTATCAGAAATATGTTAACTAGATCAGTATTTATCGAAAATTGTAAGTAACTCAACAAAAAAGTATATAGAAATAAACACATTTTGTAAAATAATATTTTGTCAGTAAAAAAATTGAATTGTAAGTTCGATGATTTTGGAGTGTCAGTATAAAAATTAAAAATCTAGTTTTTGAAATAATATATCATCCACTACAGACTTAAGTTAAAACTGAAATATTAAGATACTATATTATACCTACAAACCATATCACAATAAAATTAGAAATATTCTATGGTGTTCACACCAGAGATTATTATTTTCATATATTTTACAAAAGCATTTTTTGTCAGTTTCATTTTATAAAGAACATTCAATTCAAATACTGACTCCTTATCAATTGGCACTTAAAGTACTGAACAATCAATGTTTCTACCGACAAACCATCAGGAATACTGACAAATCAAAAAGCAAAATACTGAAGCGATAAATTTACGCCCTTTTATAGTATGGGAAAGTGTATAAATAAATTTGAGAAGGCAGGAATATTGAGAAATGGCAATAAAATCTTATTGTATACATAATATCTGATAATAACAAATTTGATAAACATTATTTAATTTATATTAAAATAATTGGTTATCTTATTGTTTTCTATTCGAAAACTTTTTGTTTTTTTCTAAATGCATAGAATTCTTAATACAATTTGGTTAAAAAAATCTCCAATTATCTTGAAAAGAATTAGATCTGATTGTTGACAATATTCAAAATTTATCAAAATTAACATTTATGTTTGATTCCTCAAAAGTTGTATAATTTCCTTTTTTATTCGAGATATTGTTCCTTTACTCGTTGCATACATTACACACATTTTTCGTTCAGATAAATTTTTTATCTTAAAGGCTTTTAATTTAGCTATTTCTATTATGTGTCATACTTTAATATTTGAAAAAAATAAAGTACCCAAAAACTGTGTATTTGACTCTAATTTACAGGAAATAATACAAAATACTATAAAACTAACACGACATTTAAAAAGTGCCCGAAAAGCGAGGGTGTCCGTTTCCGAGGTTCACCCCAAACCGCCAGACTGTATAATAATTATAATTATTAAAACAGTACCAGAATAAACAATAAAAGCTAAAACTGTTATATTATTATTTGTAGCATCAACAATACTTGATACGTCAGGTTGTATGTTATAGGAAGCTATGTCTCGATCAATGAGAGAAATAGATGGAAGGTGAGCGCAACTTGTCTTTATCTCTTGAACAAAGTTGTATTTATTTTTATTCTTTTTGATGAATTTTGAAATTTCACCAAATAAATCATTGGTTTCTTTATAGTCGTTGATATTATCAATGGAAATTGAAAATTTTGTACATTTACTGGCAAGTACATTCAATATTAGCATTTCTAAAACATTATTAATACACTTATTCTATCACGATTTGTACCTAGTTTTAACATAAAAATTACAATATTTTTCATTTTTAAAATTCACAACTTTATCACAGAGTAATTTGATATTTTACATATTGCCATTAATCTTTAGGATAATGCATAACAATTATATAATTATACATAGACCCTTGAGAGCCAACAGTAGGTTCCGGCCAGATTGAAACTGTATGGCCTTATGAAACTTTTTTAAAAAATAACCGTTCGAAATCGCATTGAACATTTTATTATACATTTGTACTATAATTTTGGTACTCTGGAAATTTTCCAACATTACATATTAATACATTTAAAAAGTAGCCTCTTATGATTGTAGGCCCGGGTCATATGGCTCTAGCCTCCTCTACAGAGCCTTGGTTATACAATTCTATTAAAATTGAAGAAATCTTGTTAGAAGATCTCATAACGACTTATGACATGTATTGCTTTTACAACATTAAAACGCATATGATTGATACTCATACAGATACATTTCAACGTAACTGTGATACTTTCTCTGATGAAAAAGGAGAACAGTTCAACCAAACGTTGTTGTTATATGACCATAGATATCACCGAAAAAAACTTAAAGAATATGGTATGGGAATATTCTTGGTGGTGTAAAGTTATGAATTCTAAATATTTGTAAATAAACTATTTTCAACTTTTTATAATTTTAACATTCATTCATGAATTACTCTTGATTCAGACCTAAACGGTTTCGGGCAAACATTTTGTAATTATACTTTTTAATTATTTTCCATTTAAAATAGGTTTCGTAAAGAAAGATTTTGATTTTAACAAAATTTATTTATTTCAGGTGTTACAGGTTTAGGTCAGTGGTTCCCAAAAAAATATATTTGCAACCCCCTAACAGTATACAAATTTTTTTAGAGAAGATCAATTAGTACATAAGAGTGAATATGTTTATTATATTATTATAACTGATTAAAAAAATTTTATCTTTTAATAGTACTGGTTTTATTTTAGTTATAAATCATTCTTTAATATAGTTGACACACTAGTTACTAGTATACAAACAATTGTAAATTTATGATTGTTCTTTTTTGTTTATATACGTGTTATTGTCTCGTAAGGGTTAATAACATTTAAATTTATTATAATCCAAAATTAATCCGAATTTCAAAAATATATTAATTAAATATCAAATGAATGTTAAGGATTCTAATTTAATTTAAAAATTTTTCGTAAATCTGCGGTCCCCCTCAGACTCTTTAGGCCCCCTATTTGGGAACCACTGCTACAGGTAACAGGTAAAAAATATTTTTATTTTTTTTTCAACTCATCAAAATGTTTCATTTAATCTGTTGGAAATATAAACTAGCAAAAAAGAGAAAACAAAGCTTATATATCAAATTAGATGATTTATTACCTTATTTTCGATGATCATTATTTAGGAACCAACCTAAACTATTAATAAAAATGTATACTTCATTATCACAAAGAAAACTGGACCAGATGTAGTAGGTTTCATAAAGAAATATTTTTTTAAATTGATTTTTGTTGTGTAATGTAATTTAATGGTTCAATATTATAAACCAGATGTTGGCAACCAGTGACCCACATAATAATTTTGGTGGCCTGCGAGTAAATATATAAATTGTTCAACTTTTTCTACTACTTGTATAATTGCCTGAGTAATAATAATCATTTTAATTCTGAATTTTCACATCACCCTGTATATTATTTTGTTGAATATGCTATAATCGTTTCTTTTTAGTTAAAATTGAAATGTATCATGTGTAAATTTTCAAAAACGGGCCCGTATAATTTTTTAATATTAAAAAAAAGGCCCACAAGACACAAAAGGTTGCCGACCCCTGTTATAAACAATAATTATTTTAATAGTGGTCATTCCATTGTCCGAGTGATGAATGAAAATAATTTTTTCGACAATCGTAACTATAACCACCGTTATCTAACTGTTAAAACAATACTTTTTCATTTTCGATGTTTTACTTGGTTTTTGACCACCTAAATATTCAATGTTGACATTGTTTTAATGTGCTACATGAAAAATCATTCACAAATTAAAATTTTCTACTTTTATCTTGGATTGCGAGGCGTTTTTTTACGAAATAACATTACATAATTCACAATAACAACTATATATAATTTATCCAGAAATTCCGCAAAAAAATATATTTTAAAATGTTTCTACAAGGTTCAAAGAAACGTACCTAAGCTAAGAATCATGATATGGGAGTGAATTCATACATTAGCATTTATTTTTAAAAACTTTACATTTTCAACTACACATGGCACTACCTACATTGTTAGAAAGTTACTAGATCTATCTTGGAGATCAAATGCTACCTTTTTTCGATGCAATTTAAATATACTACGGTAATACCTTTTTTAAATATATTTAACCACTAATATGTGCAAAGTTGAGGAACCGTTATACGCTACAATGTTAAAGTTGTTTCTGAAACTTTTTTTCATTGCCGCATATCGGAAGTAATTAAAAAAATTTGAATAATTAATGTTGTATGTCACAATACAGAAATACATGTATGTTGATTAAATTGAACAAAAGTTTAAATATGAAATAATTTAATGTTATATAACCAAAATGTATAATGTAAATTCTTCAGCAACAACGGTAAATTTTGACAATTATGATTCTCTTAGTAATGACAGTGACAGCGAAAACAATACAAATGTTAAACCTTTGAAATGTCCGCCCATTTCAAAAATTCTGGTAGGGTTTTGACTGGAATATTGAGAATATGCGCTCTAAGGCGTAAATTTCTGTCATCTGTCAACAATACGCATTCTCTATTAAGGCGAATTGGTGCTCCTAAATTAATAAATTCAATTATCATAAAGAAAGCGTAGTTTTAAATTTAAGTAAACCAATTTTAAAAAAACGTTTGATATAAGTTTGGTATGAATAATGTAATGAACTCTTAATAGCAATTATTTGTATTTCTAGTTTAATTTAAAATTATCCTAAACAAATTAATAGAAAGTTTGAAAACAATTTTGATATCGACAACGCTACTTAAATTACTTAAAACAAAACCACATTTAAGTTATCATTATTATTATATACAATTTAAGTTGATTGAATATGTAAACACATACCCTTCATTTTTTTAATATAAGTGCTCGCGCTGTCCTTGACGAACGAAAGAGTACATTTTAAAATAAGATCATCATTTGAGTGCTATAAATATAATGATAAAATAAATTATTAAACAACCTTGTTTTTAACTTCTTCGTGGTTGGATTTAATATCGGCAATAGAATCTCCTTTGATATCTATTAGTCGCAGACTGGGGTTACCAGTTTCAATTTCATCTTCGATAAATTTTACAGATTGAATAGCACTATTTTGAACAAATAAAGCGTGTTCCTCCAATGCATAATTTTTAGCGCGTTTACCTGAAGCCAACATCTCCAATTCGTTAAAAACTAGTCATTTATAAAGATGATTATTAAAACAAAACATACCAATGAATGGAATAACCACAGAGAACCGTCTACGCCAGACAAGAGTTTTGATTTCACCCAGAAAGCTAATGAAGCAGTTTGTATCTGGAATCAAAACTTCAGGAGTAATTCGAATTTCGATTTTAGTCAACCCGGACATCATGTTAAATTCATCTATATTGTCTGGTTTTTCAAGAGATTTCTTGGCGAGTTCGCTCTTCAGTAAAGCCTTTTTCTTTTTCAAACTGACAATTTCTGATGAAGGATTAGTATTCCAAACAGATTTAATTGGAACTGGTTTAGGATCAATATGAGTCTGATTATACTACATAAAATAAAAATTTATAAAAAATTAAAAATTACATTTTTAGAAACTTTTTCAGTTAATGGATTAGTTTTGGGTTCAACTTCTTTGGCTGGGCAATACTTATCATCATCGAGATAGATGGGTGAGTTTTCCATTTCAGAAACCATTTTTGAAAAATATTTGAGGGAGAGTATTCTATAATGCAACAGAGCAATGGGGTTTTTAGCATCGTTATCAATGTATATAGTTTTTCGTTTGAAACTAGAAAGTGGGCTAAATCCATTAAAAAACATTTCCTCAGGAATGAGAATTAGTTTCTTGGAATTTTCTCTTCTGCTTGTAAACTTTGTAGTGTCATCACTAAATTGTTTAATGTCATTGAGTAAATCGCAAATATTAGTCCACGTATCTACGTGAAATTCAGTTTCCTTTTTTCGAGGCAGTTTAACACTTTTCCATATTTCAGTGTGACAGTCCATCCATTGTGCCCAGATATGAATAGCACTAAGTAAAATATCGTTATTTTTGGCTAACCATGCAGAATTAGTCAAAGATTCGTGCAAATGTTTACATATGATAGAAAAAAAATCTAATCCAAATTTGACAGATTGTTCGACCAGCTTTGGACTGGATACTGCTTCCGAGGTGTATCGGTCATACGAAATGTGTATGGAATAAACGTTAAAAATTAAATGTTTGTACAAATATTCGTGAGTAAGATTAAATATCGATTCTTCAGTAGAATGCAGCAACGAATCAAATGATGATAAGGCTTCAGATTTTATTTTGTAAAATGAATGCATTTCAATTTTGTCATGCAATCGACCATGTGCATTTAAAAATGCCAAAGTAAATTTATAAAAAAGTTCATTGGTGGAAATTTTATACATATCGTCAATATCATCTTCAAATCCAATTTTCGTGTCTGCAGTTCCATCTTTACGGGTCCAGATTTCTTTACGAGTACGAGTTTCATTCATGTCAATTTTATTGATTTGATCCAGTCTATGTTGTTTAATCTTATCAATTTCGCTAGTACGGTTGAAAATGTTGCAAAACAAAACTTTAACGTATTCTTCATTGGACAAGGAATTTGCTTTTAAGGATAAAACACGGATTTCGTAGTATATTATATCAAAAACTTTTTTTTTCATGGTTGACACAATTGACATTCTTCTGTAAGGTAAAGCATTTCGACCGTCAATTGCCATTGCTCTCAGATAATGTGATTCTGCTAAATCCAAACATTCAGAATCTTTCATGCTATATCTGTACAAATCTCCAATATATATAAAAAACTGTTGAATTAATATTATTGCCAATTTCATAGATGGGTACATTTTACCATCAATCTGGCTGTTGTTTATTATTTCCGCGACATTAAAATTATGTTTAGCTTCCAAATCTGTAATTAAGGTTTTGTAAAAATCCAATCCATTCGCTACAATTTCTGTTACTTTTTCTGGATCCTTTTTCGATTTTATAAATTTTTCAATTATACAATGGTATGAATATTGCCACACCTAAATTATTTTTAAATTAAATAAAATACCATTACTTAAATACACCAATAAGTTAAGTAAAACATAAAAAGATGCTAATTTAGTACATGACCTGATTATAGGACCAAGACATAAACAGAATTAAAAATAAAGGGAAGATTTTTCGCACTGATAAGGTATATTTCTGAATTGCTACTCTTCTTTTACTTACTAAAATCGTTACTGATAACTATATTATATTATTACTTATTTCAAATTTACACTGAAATAGGAAAATTATTGAATATAAATATGAACCCCTCCTTCAACCATCTAGATTGCTGAATTTATTCAAAATGTCGAAACTAGATTTATGGAGGATGATGAACTCATTAAGCAATTAAAGAAATTAAAATGATCTAAGTTCTTAATGCGGGAAAAGGAGTACATTTTAATAGTCTATTCCTAAGTGGTCGTTTAGATCATTTAAACAAATATACAATACGACAGTGCCGAACCTACCGTACCTGATACTAGTGTGTTCAACTTTTTTGTACTTTTACTGAGTTTTATAAAGTTTTTGAAAAGGTGGGGCTCATTTTACCAAATTGAGCATAAAAAATTATATTTTTGAATATCATAATTATTTTGTGTTAAATTTAAAATATCAAATCAAAAGCCTTATAGCATTTAGCATTTAACATTAGCTATTATCACAAATTTTCCGATACTCACTTTTTTACTGATGAAGACGGAGAGAGATTTCATAAAACCATAAAACATTTTTAACAAAGATACAAAGGCAAACAATCGATAGGTATCATCAAAGATTACAAGGGGTACAAAAAAACACCAATCTGTCATGATTAAAATGTTTTTTTCATATGTTGTAATTTCGATTCCAAAAAAATAGTTTTTCTAAAATTAACTCATGAAAAATCTTGATCGGATTATGATATAATTTAATACTGGGGTTCTCAACCTTTTTGAACCAAAATTTGAAAAATTTCCATAAATTTTGAAAACGCCCTTGGGTGCTAACTCACACGTTAAGACTCACTGAATTAATATATACCAAACAGGGGCGGATTCAAAGAGTGAAGAAGGTGTAATTGCACTCCTAAATTTTTAATAAATGTAAAATAACTGAAAAATGTTTTAATTTATTAAAACAATATAGATGGCGCATAACATTACATGAACAATTGATCATGTGATTTTTAATTAATTCTCAATGGGCTATTTTTCATTTTTGAAGTGGTGACGGGCTTGCTAGGTTCGAATCCGGACACTACAATCAAACTAAGTTAAATCATTACATAGATTAAATTTAACGCACGTGAAAATTATTCACGTTATTCAGTAAAACTTCAGATAAAATTATGTTTACGTTCACTAATAATAATAAATTATCGATACAATTCTAATTTATTATCATTATTGTTAAAAAAATTTATCTTCATTTTATTTGAAATTTTTCTTGTGGGCCACCAGTGTTCCATGTGGACCACTTTGGGAACTTTTTAAAAACTTAACTTTGAAAACTGCTCTAAGGGTTAATAAATAAAAATACAAAATAATAAGAAATAATAGTAGTAAACACAAAGATAAAATAAACAATAATCGATAAATTAACTAACAAATTAATGTAAATAAAAATATCAAATATAACGAAATTTTAAAAAATAAATAACCAATGAGATGAATAGTTGTAGATAATACATCGATAAAATCATAAATAAAATACCGTCTGATCACATTTAGAAGAATTGGAATATTCAATATGATTAATCATCATAACCCTCCCAATAGACAGAAACTTGGTTCGAGCTTCAACAATACTATTCCAGACATCGTCTGTCCAATTATCTATAGTAAGAAATTGTCTAAGACACGTTTCAGTAGTATTAAATTTAGCAATATCGACAGAAATTTCATTAAAAGTCTTAGCTTCAACAATGGGTGAATATCGTTTTTTAACCTGAAATTCATTTTTTTGATGATTGAATTTAATATTAGATTCTTCGTTAATTTTGGTAATGCTAGAATTTGAATTTGTATGAACAACAGCGTTACTCCTGACAGAAGCTGATTCACTGGTTTTACCTTTAGAATTATCAGATGATGCAAAAGAATTTCGTCGGTTTTCTTCAACAGAATCGGATATTTTTAATTCGGAATCGTACAAGATTTCTCTAAACTTTTTATTATTTCGTGAATTTTCAAATAGCCAATTTTTTGAATCGTCAGAATTAGCTTCTTCTCTAGCCTTGGCTTGATTGGAGCCAAAATCTTGATAATTAGACACAGTGTAATCTTGTTTCACATCGTTGTTAACTGGTTGGATTGTCTCATTTTCCACTGGATCGTACATAATTTTTCTGAGATTTTCGCTAATTTTGGATGAATTTACCGAAGATTCAATTTCGCCAATTTTAAAGTCTATTGGTTTATTAACATTAGATTCTGTATGAGTGTAATTATTATCCATATTTGGTCGGTGAGAAATATCTGGAACCACATAATTAGACAAGTAAGGATGTCTAAATGCGACATTTTCAAAATGTGACGTAATTGGTAAATTATGAGGAATGCGATGCATTCTCTGATCATTTTGTAACATTGATTGTGGCATATTAATCATTTTGTTTGAAGTATCATATCGTGGTTTTCTCATATATTCCATGGGGTAATTTTGACCATTGGTAATATATTGCGCTGGGCCTTCATAAAAGACGTTTTGATAAGGAACATTTTTTTGCGTATATACATTTGAGTCTATAGAAATTTCACTGTGTTTATTATGTTTATCCCCAAGTGACATTTTTTGTGCATGTGATTCGTTATGTACAGGAAAAATTTCAGATGAAAATCGACTATCTCGTGAGCCACTGGCGGAATTAAAATTCATTGAAGCTGTGGTATCATAATTAGATTTACTAATGTGCATTTGACTCATATTATGTTCCACTTCATTTTGTTTGTAACTCAAATCACGTGAGATGGGCTTAGTGCGATTTCTGTTGTTGATTCTAGAGTTTTTATCGCGATCTCTCTTGAATTCATTCGGATAAAAAGGTTTTTGTCTCATTTGTCCTTTTTCCTGTTTCTCACCTCTGTCAGGTATATCTACAATTTTTGGTTTATTTTTAATTTTCTGATTAGTTCTTTTCTTCGGATGAAATTTCGTATCCACATTTGAACCTGGTTTATAACCATAACTAGTAGGTCGAAACCAAGGTATATCCATTCTATCTTCATCGATAACAGTTCGAGGCTTTTCTTCTTTACGTCTTAATCTATCTGGGTAATTTGTATTTTTTTGTGTGTTTTCTTGTTGACCATTACGACTGCCATTTTTGACATTTTGAGAATTGTTTTTTTTGTCAAAATTTACCGTTTGAGTCTTTAGCTCATCATATTTATTACTATTGTTAAAATGTATATCATTATTTTCTGAACAATGATCTATTGGATTAGCTTGTCGAACATCAGAATAATTTTTATATGATCTTGAAAAAGAATTTTTATAAGTATTTGTAATTACATTGTTGTTTTTTTGCCGAGAAGTTCCATAAATTCTATTTGTATTTTTTTCTTTATTCATATAGCGATTTACTTTTTTTCTTTATTACTCTTTTCAAAGTTATGTATAATCCTGTAAATTTAGTGACAAAATTAAATGAACTTTACCGATATTAGCTTAGTTGTCTTGTTTTCATAAATACTGTAGCCACGATATTTCCAAAATTTCCAGTTTTGCATAGTGTTAGTCCATAGTTTCCAAAGTTTCATAGTTTCAAGTAATCCAGTTTACAAATTTAGTAAATTCATTCTCATTGTTTTATTATTTTCACATTTTTCAGTTTACTGATAAGTTTTACGGATAAGTAAAAAAATTTTAATTATTCAAATATTTCTTTTAACCATAAAATGGTTTTTTTATAGCCTGATCGCTTGTTTATTTTGTATTGTAATCCTAATAAATAGTTGATTATGAACATTAATAACTCGTAATTACAAAAAATAGAAAAACACTGACGCTGGTATGCTCGCCATATACTGTAAGAAGTAGGCACATTTTTACCAATGATCCGATTTCTCGAGTAACGACAATTCATTGATTAAATTGTTGAATAACAACATAATTGTGCGATACCATATTATGAAGTGTATTTTATTCATTATGACAATATATTTATTGACTATTTCAGGTAAAAATTAATCATCATTAAACAATGTTTGCAGATTTTACTCAATATTTACTTTACAATTATAATTTAGGAAAATATATAAATTACTACGCGGATTTAAAAAATACATCTCAGAGTTCCGACAGGGTAGCAATATACGAGAATAAATTGTACACTTACAATGTAATATGGTGTGGTGGAGTATTCACATTTTTAAATTATTTGTGTATAAAAAGTTTATTCGTGAATGGATTAGCAACTACCGTCATTTTCCATTACCACCTGAAACCACAAATGGACAAAGAAATGTATTATACCTGGTTTAATGAAATTCAATCATCGTATCACAATTTTGTATTGGAAAAATTCAATGTATCAATACATTACAAACTTTGCACCGCCTTTTCAGATGCAAAGCACTGGCAATTAAAAAAATATACGTCAAATTATGGCGGTTTTTATCTTTACCCTAGAATTATTATATCATCAAATAAAATAAACTTTGAAAATGGTTCAAATTTAAAATTAGATGAAAATTTTTTGGCATATAGTGATAAATTTCAAAAATGTGTAGATTCTTCAAATTTAAATTTAGTCAAACAAAAATTGGATACATTAATTTGCTTACATTTGAACCCAGATTACGAGAAAAAATTTTTTCCGAAAACTTTATGGAACAATGAAAATAATTTGGAAAAATTTTTAAACAATTTAATGTACAAAAAAAACGCGATGCAAAATGTACCAAACATTGGACACATGGTTTGGT
The DNA here is from genome assembly GCA_001642005.1 of Intoshia linei. Classification (NCBI taxonomy): domain Eukaryota; kingdom Metazoa; phylum Orthonectida; family Rhopaluridae; genus Intoshia; species Intoshia linei. Next base: position 12,639 of record LWCA01000313.1, on the reverse strand, counting down.
TTGGGGGAGGAGAACTACGATTTGAAATGTACCTTAGTGCGGCAAGTTTTTTGTTTGTTCAAAAAATTGACAGTTTATTCATACACGGCGATATAGAATTTGAAGGATTCTATTGGAAGAAATTGAAAAATACGGGTAAAGTGTATTTCATATTAACTAATCAAACCAGATGGGTACATGAACAAGAAATACCATCAAATTATAAAGCTTTAATGAGTGACATTATTAGAGCAGATATTTTATACACATTTGGAGGCATTTACATTGACTTTGATGCATATTTTAATAAAAAAATTGATATTAATATTGTCAAGAATGTAATGGCTTCTTACGACTGGGTCAATTGGAGTCATCCATTTCCAAACATAATTAATCTCGGAGTAGTTGTTTCTAAGCGTTTTGCTCCTTTTTGGATACACATGAAAAAATCTTTTAAAAAAATTTGGCTAAAAAGTCTAGGATATAATGGTCTCAATGTACCATATAAAATTTTGGAACATGAACCAAATTTAATAGAAATTAATCCACATTTGTCAGTAATTTGTTATTATCGAAAATGTCATCCGACATGGATTAAAAATTATCAAGACGAATCCATTAATCATTTAAATATTCAGGATTTTAATTGGAAAACGGATACTCATGTATACCACATTACGTATCCGACACCTGACGTGTTCTTATCTGAAAAAGTTTTGTTTGAATCGCATAATGATCATTTATTTGTTATGTTGGGTCGCAAAATATTCAAATTAACAGTTTACGATTAAAGTTTTATTAGTACATTATTTTTCAAAGTTTCTTAATCTAACGTTACCGTAAATTTTCTGTTGGTTTGCTTTGGATGATTCACTTACTTCTTTTCTTTTTAACATTCCGTCCCTAATTATTACTGTAAAAATGACATTCAAAGGAAAATACCATCCAAGGTCGACAAATCCACCTTGAAGAGAAATTACTCTTTTAACTCGCTGGGCAAATTCAATGTCTGTTTCACTGTCCTAAACAATGATATATTTTGCTTTAAATTATCAATTTACCAACTTTTGCATTGGTGGTAAATAGTAAATATCACAAACAAGTGCCCAACTTGTAAAAATCATCAAAATGTGTTTAATCATTGATTGTCGACTACTATCCCAAAAAGGATCAGCAAATCTGGGATCATACTAAATTTTAAATTAATTAAGCCACTTATTTCGTGCTTTCATTGCCACTGGATAAATAACACCACCGACCGTAAAACAACCCTTTTTAAACATCATTGTAGAAGTATTGTTGATACATGTACCCTCAGGGAAAATGAGTATTGGACTCTTTAGTCCACCTGAAACATGATCTTTCAGTCTGTTTTGTACAACATTCCTATCTTGATTTTCAGATCTTTCAAACCAAATATTATCCTGTCCCAATGATAAAATTCGTTGCATGAAACCGGTAAAACCACTGTGACTTTGACCAATCTAAATATATTATAAAATATATATTTACTTTATATTAGAATCTTTACTTATATAAAATAAAAGTTGCTAAAAATATGTCTGTCCGTATAACCTATTGGTTCCCAAAAGGTGGACCGCAAAATAAAATTAGGTGCGTCACGAGATTTTTGACAAATTTCAAAAATTGAATAAAACTTAATAAATTAATAACAAAAACAGGGTGATTAATTTCAATCTATATCAGGGGTATCAATTATGGAATGTGCGGCCAGCGTTATAATATAAATTTTTATTTTTTTATAACAATTTTTTTACACATATTTCTTATTTTACAGTTTTTTCATATATTTATTCATTATTACAATTTTAACATTATTTTTACACTTAATCCATTTTATTGTTTCATATTTCATTTTATGACTTAAAATTATTATAAATTAATTAAATTTGTTAGTTTTAACATAATTTTTTTTCACATTTGGCCCGCCAAGCAAATTGAGTCTGACACTTCTGATCTATACAGTTTAAACAAAAAAACCACCAAACGTTTTTTAGAGTCATTTGAATAATATTTAAACATTTTGGTCCACATTTTTGGAGAAAATATTCCAGCAAAGCTCATTCAATTTTTTCGGAAAATCGATTTAAAATGTTTAGAATTTTTTTACATATGGGGTGGGCCATAACAGTAAAAATTTTGGAGACCACTGCAGTTCCAAGTTGGGTAAATAGTGCAATGTGTAACAATTTAGAAAACTGACAGTCCCAGAAATTCCAAAAACAAAAATTGCACCTTCAGAGCATAACCCGGGTGTCCTCTTTTTAAAAAATAAAAATTATCTTGATATTTTAAAAACACATTCATGGATAGTTTTTAAAATTATGAGCATCATATATTTTTAATAAAAGTAAAATAATTACTAAAAAAAAATAATAATTAAAATAATAATAAATCTTAAGTCAAATAATTAAAATTTGTCATGACTCATGATCATCACCAAGGATGTGAGTTTTGCTGGTATCCTCATGGGCTTGCTGGTTTTTCTTACCAGCATTAAAAAAATCGTACTAGCACAATTATTTATAATTGAAATATTAGATTAATAATTTGTAGTGTTATTGCTATTTCCAATAAGATAGAAATAATAAAAGAAGGTTAAGGTTAAATGATTAATACAGAACATATAAATCTATATATTATGGTAGTGTCAATAAAATAAAATATTGTTTATTATATAGTAATGTACAATTAATTATTCATAAAATTTTTCTCAATTGTATCAAATAAACAATTGATCATTCAATTTTCTGTGGATAGATTTGCTCTTAGATAATTATGAAATTGATGATGTTTAGAAAAGGCTCTTTCAACTGAAGCTTCGGTTAATGGTATTTTACATAACATTCTGAACAAAATGTTATGCACTGGTAATTTTTCAAATGCTATTTCCAATCCTAATGCTAATTTTTCTTGCATATTAGATTCTTCTACCTTAAATTCAATGAATTTTTCATTTATTAATGCAGTAAAAACCCAGTTGTTGAAAATATTGTCGTCTAAATCGCAATTTTCAGTAAACATATTAATACTATCATAATTAAAAAAATATCGAAAATGTCTAATAATTATTCCAATGTTACTAGTTTCGAACATAATCCACCTATTTTTTCACATATTTCGCAAATTATTAATAGTTGAAATTGATAATAAAGATGTTATTTCATCAAACCATTCAATATAAATTTTTCTAAAGGCACAAATGACATCAAGTACACTAATCTCATCCTTTTGAATAATCATAAGTTGGGTTGATACTATTTTTAAAATTATCACTGTTTGTTTTTGGGCAACAACTCCACCAAATTCTTTTTTTATAAATATTACTAATGCTTCGAATCTAGAATTCCAACGTGTTAAATTATATCGGTCCATTAATTTATCTCCTATAAAAGTATCGACAAGTTTTGTTTTGTTTGTACCTCATTTATTTTTGTTTTTAGTGAAAACTTTTATAATGAAAAATGATAATTCTTATAAATTTATAAGAACTTTAAACATCTATAAAATATAAAGTAAACGAGATAGAATTAAATTTAAAGAAGCAAAGTGAACAACCAAACATGACGATCAACACAAGACCACTCAAAACATAAATACAGGATCTCATCGTAACATTCCAGTAAATAAAGTTATATTTTAGTTTTTGTAGAACATTTTTGTATGAAATTTTTGAAATGGCAAGCTTCCACTTATTTCTATTTTTTCCACTAAAAATATTCCAAAATTTTTCTTCTATTCACATTTATCATATAACTATCACACGCAACTTTATCAGTATTTAGACCTAATTTATAAAATTTTGGAACACCCCTAGGGGATAATCTGTTATGTGTGCAGAAACTACCATACCGATACCATGGTCCGGGTCTCCTCGATCTCCTCGATCTCCGGGTCTCAACAACATGTTTGTAAAAATTTATTCCAAATTGAGCATTAAAAATTTTTATTCTTAAATATCAACTATTTTGCGTGTTAAATTTAAGATGGCAAGTCAAGGCTCTCGAGCTAAGAGCTTTGAAGAGGTGGTTAGGGCTATATGACACTACGCATTGTTTTCATAATTTTTTAGGGTCTATTTTTATTTCCGAGTGGCATCGAGCTTGTTAGGTTCGGCTCAGTCTACCATCTATACTATATATCAATTTGATATACTAAAAATTTTTATAAAAGTAGACTTTTTATTTTGAGGCTTGACGAGAAAAACCGAAACATGCCTGTAATTAATTAATGTAATATTACCATTCCATAAACATTATCACAGCCTAATAAAATAATATCAATTGGAGATGTATGATTCGCAACACAAATACCGCCAGGTTTGGCTTTATGTTCTCTAAAATCATATTTATTACAAAGCAATATTAACATGTATAATATACCTTATACACCACGAATAAACAAACATTATGCCTTGTAAAAACACCCTTATCATGTCAAGGTAGTATTATAATACATTATTATGTAAAAATATATAAAAATTAAAAAGTCATCACAATATTAATAATAGTATTATACTAGATTGACTGTTTTATAGTTCGTACAACTTCGTTAACTCTACCAAGAACGAACTTGTTGAATTTTACATAAACATCTCACTATTCACTTTTCCCAACGCTTTACAAATTTCTCCCAGATTTCTCTATTTTAAATAAATAACTTCACTCCTCATTTATTTGAACTTGTAGGGTAAATATTGAAATTTTCATTGCAATTTAAAAATTTAAAAAATAGTGGGTGTTAATATATTAAAAATCGGTTTTGACCAGGAATTCGTAGAGTTTTCAAGTTTTATTTAAATTCTAGGACAGGAAATTTTAATTTACATAAGTAATGTTATAGGACTATAAACTTTGAACAATAGACTGCTTCTGTATCAGTATACTCGTCATTCCAAATTGTGTTTATTGTAAAAATATCAACATAAAACAACCATTTTAAATATCCATAAAAACAAAAATATAACCCAATTGAATAGTTTTGAAATATGGTTAAAATGTAATCATTAAAACCTAAAAAACATATATTGCAATACAATGTACTGATTAACATGTAACACAAAATTAAATTACGGATTGTGAAATTTGATGACTGCGCTTAGAGCTCTAGCAGTTAATCTGTACACTTGTATTGTCAAATTGTGCAAATGCCCATGGTAGTTTCTAAATCGATAAATATATATTTTTCAATTGAATACATAACAAGTATTCGTAAACCTAAAAATAACATTTTGGGTGGTACCATAATTCCTCAATAATTATATATAAACATAAACTCAGAAATCAAGGTGTAACATTTTGGCTAGCTCATTTAGTTTAAGACACAGATATCAATAATTGTATCTAAAATGTAACCTCAAATTTCAAATGAAAAAATATAAATTTAGTTATTATAATAATACATTGTACTGAGCACAGTATCAAATATAAATAAAACTGAATATGATTTTTTAATATTTTCATTTATGTGAACTGATGAGATGTTTGAAGTATATAACAAATTATGATGTCACGAAAATTTTTTATGTTTATAAGGGAACACAAAAATGTTGAAAACCACTGCCTTAAGGGAAAAATCCGATTTTATTAAATCTTATGAGAAACAACTTATTAATCCAAAACCGAAAATAAATTATCCAATTTTACCAACCCTTAAACAAAAAATCCCCTGTTTCCAACATTTTTTTGAATAATCCGATTTTACTAAATCTTATGAGCAACAACTTCTTAATCCAAAACCGAAAATAAAAAATCCCCTTTTTCCAATATTTTTTTAAAAAACAAGATTTTACTAAATCTTACTGGAAAAAACCTTTAATTTTTTCATAAACGTTTTATATTTCATTTTTCATAGAGGTCCAAAAAAATAAATATTTTAAAATGGGGTCCGTACACTATTTGAATCGGGAACCATTGGTATATAGATTATGAATAGCTATTTTTACTTTCAAAAACCAATTCACAAAAATCTCCCAAAATGACCTTAAATTTTACATTAAAACAAAACTCAAATTCCTTAAAAGTATTTTCAAAAAACAATAATTTCAACTGAAACTCTCTAGATTACGAAATAAATGAAATTATAGATTACTTGCGATTTCTGAATAATCCACAAATAAAATGAGCACAAACAATGACACTGATGGCAAAAACTAAAACAAATAATCTAAAATTAATGAACATAATAAAAATTTTAATAAACCTAAAGGGTAAAAAAATGAAATATCTAGTAAAACATCCCAATATCCACAAGCAAGTCAATTTGTATCTAAATAAACAAATAAACTCACTATCAATAATTACTGTAGCAAGATAAGGATTAATGTTGATAATAAGTTGTGATATATGAAAATCATGCATTTTTTGAAAACCCAAATAAATAATAAATATTTAACCCCAATCTAAGAATGTTTTTATATAATTATATGTGGCCCCTAAAATAAAAAGTAACACTAAAAAGAAGGTCCAAAGATATTGTATCATAAAATTACGAAATAAATTGGTGTTTTGCATTCGTTCGAGTAAGTAAATTCCAGTTGGATAATTCTAACAAAATATATAAATATAAATTGTTAAATAAAAAAGTACCGGCAGAGGTAAACCGTTTAGTAACATCGTCTTCAACAACACTCTAAATGTGTTTTAAAAATTTTAAATAATCATTATAACAATATAAGTGATTTCAAGCTATAACTAAAACCACACAAAAGTGGCATCGATAACTGACAAACATATTAACTATTATTCATAAGATAAAAGCAAAAGCATTCAGTATTATTAAATTGACCGATATAAATTAAAAGATTATAAAAACAAAAAGAAAGAAATATTGTTAAATTAAAAAACAATTGATTAGATTCGCATGTTGTTGTTTTTTGTCTTCTTTAAAAAGGTATAAATCTAATTTTGTCAGACTTATAGAGGTCGTGTAATCACACAATAAACTCAAATCGCTGATCAAGATATTGAAAATAACCTCCATAGCATGCTTGACATATCGCATAACATCAATTGGATGACAGAGTCCATAACTATCAGACATGGTGCAGTTGCGTGAAAAAAAAATCTGATCTTGTTGGGTATGTGTATCGCGATCAATAACAGGTGTAGCCAAATCTAAATATAATTAAAAAATACAAATGTATAATAAATAACCTTTAGAAGTAAAAGTATAATCTGTAATATCCATTTCAGATTCTACATCGGATTGTCTTAAATTAATGTCAATGTTTGAATCTTTTTCGTGGTTTTTGGTTATTTTAGTAGACCACTAAATTACTTTATTATCGTGGTATTACAACTCATATTTTATTTAATAATATTTATTAATCGGTTATTATCAATGATTATTAAAATATTACTATTTTTTAAATAACATTATAAATTACCTTAAAAAGATATAACAAAAATTTTATATAATATTGATTCAACAGCAAGGAATTGTCGATACCAGCGAGAAAAATCATTGTAAAATAAATTACAACAAAGGGAAATAGCAGCAAATATATAAATATGCTATACATTGTTGTATTGTAGTTTTTTTAAACAACTTAATCAAATAACAATAATCTCCATTATTGTAGATTAAGAATATTAAAGAATATATAAGTATTTTAGTTTCTAGGCATCTATCTATCTATTTATACAATAAACTTTATTAAACTTTAGAAATACAAATGTGGTTTGTGTATTGGTGTAGTAGTTTTAAATTAAACCAAGTTTCAAATAGGTAAATTTGACAAAGTTAAAGTGGAGCCATACAAATTTGGTTCGTTTCCAATACATGCATAAACTTTTGAAAAAAAATCATTCAATTTAGTACAATAAACATTTACATGTACAGTAAATAATTTACTAAATATTGAAACACTTTCCAGTTAATATTGTTTGTACTTATTTTCTAGTTTACTCGTTTAACTGTCGACACTCTCTCACGCATTGCTTAAACATTTTTGTATAATGCAACCCCTTATGGATTTTACTAAGATACTAAGTGTTACCACAGCCGCATAACATTACAGGTGTAAATAAATAAAACTTTCATGTGATATATGCATGTTTAAATGAAAGGCATTATACAAAAATGAATGAATGAATTAAGAATATAGGATCTACATCTGTTTTGGGTTTCACCAATTTAAATATAGTTGTGACGAAGTTTAAATAATATAAAATATATAAGATTTTGTGCCTCCTTAGCTCAGTGGTTAGAGCGTTCGGCTGTTAACCGAAAGGTCGTCGGTTCGACACCGATAGGGGGCGTTTTTTTTATAGATAATTATTTAAAGTCTGGAATAATATCCAACTTTCTAGACAATTTTTTTGCAATTTTATACTTTTTACAGACTAAATAGTAAAATTTTTAAAATTTAAATTATTTCATCTTATTTATTTTATAATCTTTAAATTAAATGGTATAATTTAATTTACAATGTTACAATTAATCACTTTTGTATAAATTTAACGACAGATGTTAATTTACAAAACACAAAAATTCTATAATACAAAATATTTAAATGTAAATGTATCCAAAAAACAAGCACCAATGGAGAAATTGAGTAAACAATGTGTATCGTTTTTGTAAATTGTAGCGAGATATTTGTGCAACCATGAAAATGTACGTTTTGTAAATTTACTAACAAATATTAACAAGTATTTTATCATATCAAAATTTTTATGGATCGAAGAATTTTTATTTTTTTGTTAAATTTGTCAATTACAATCAATTATTATTCAGGTAATACAATGTATATAATCATTGTTCTTATTTGTAAATTTTACCATTAAGATTCTAGGATATATTTCAAATAATCCATAACATTTTTTTTATTGCTTTAAACTTATAAAATATAATATTATGGATTAGATAATAATAAATTATGTTTATTTATGTCATCAATTTTTATAGCAATTGATTTAAAGTATTACGAAATTTTTAACAAATTTGACGTGAATGTGAAAACTAAAAGATCAATCCATCAATTGACAGGAAAGAAGTTGAACATTCTTTACAAAAATGTGTAATTATATCTATATTAATTATTCTACAATAACAATTCTAATTTATTAATTTAGCAGTTATACCTTGCACGTATATCCTAGTGAAAACTTATTTTCAAAAGATTTTTCAGCATATAACGTAAAAGCGGGATATGAAAATTATGAAAAAATTAATGTTGATAAAAATTGTTATTTTAAAGGGAAAATTATAGGTAACTGTTAAATTACTTCGTTGCTAAATTTTTACGTGTTATTAGGTAAACCAGACTCTCACGTTCGTTTATTTATGAATGGACAATCATTAAACGGGCAAATGTCGTTTGATAATCAATTAATCATGTTTGAGGTTATTTTTTTCTAAATTTATGTATATAATAGATTCTATTAAATGTAAATTTGATTTACAGTTTAGTGAGAAGAATTCTTTATTTTCATTGGTTCATATAAGAATATCAATTTACTTTCTATTACCGCGTTAATATAAAAACCATATATTAGTGTATAGAATAATCCATAATATAATATCGTGAAATAATAAAGTTTTTGAAAATAAATTATTTATATTTTTTAACATGCAAAAATTGAAATTTTGATTTAATAGACTAAATAGTAAAAATAATTACATGTCATAGCTTATAATTTTTTATTTTGAAGTCAGTGTACATCAGTGTTTGCCAAAGTGGGTGGCACGAGATATTTCAAATATTTTTTTGTTAGAAAATAGTTGTGATAGAAGAGTATCTGACAGTCAGATACTGACTCATTAATATATTTATACTGTACTTACAGTATTCTCTCTGTAACTTGCCATTCTTGGGATTTCGAAAAAGTTGGCGAGATAGAAAATTTAAAACTATTGAAACAACAGATAAAACCTGAATTGCAATAAAATATAAATACAATTTTTTGTAAGAGTAATATAAATATTCCTTGATTTTAAATAAGTGAATTATGCATTTGCATTATTAAACCTTCTGTTTTGCGATTTAGAAGCATTTTAAATTTCAACGTGATTTAAAACTTAAGTATATATAATCGTTATTGATTGTTATAAATATAAAAATGATAATAACAAAGTTGTCTAACTTTTATTAATTCGTTGTTGTAGCTTTAATTTAAATTTTAAACAAAATGTTTTGAAAATGATAATTTGAGTCTCAAATTTTGAGATTGAAAAATTGCGTTTCAATGAAAAAATAAGGAAGGAATGAATTATATAGATTTTTATTATAATTGGAAATGTGTAGACTACAAATGCACATTTTTTTTAAAATTGTAGGATCAATATTTACATTTTCAATTTTTATGTTAATCGAAATATTTGAAAAGTATTGGTTGATAATATATTAAAAATTATTTTTTATCGGGAATGCATAGATTTCTCGGGTTGAACTTTTGTAATTATATCAACTGGAATAAGCTCTATCAGAATAATTTTTTTTTTTAATTTTCGGACATAAAAGAATTTGGCGAACACTGCTGTACAGTGTACAATACCATTTAAGTATAGTTACTGAGAATACCAAATTTTATGATGGAACATAAATGTTGATTGTTTGTGTATTGTAGTCATAATTTAAAAAATAATATATTTTAGCCTTTAAGTAATTACGCGAATGATAAATCTGGTGAATCTATAATTATCTATGATAGAACATCACTTAGAAAAAACCCTTTGGATTATCACAGCTATGGGTAATTATTTATTAACCCTTTCACTGTCTAATGTAATTTTGATGTTTCGCACCACACGTCTAAAATGTGCATTTTAATTTAAACTCGTTAAAACTACCCCAGAATTTATGTTTTATAATATTTTAGGACTTTTTTTATGTATAAAAAAGAGTAATTTGTGGTTTTTACCATAAAGATGTAAGTTTCTGAGGTTGAGATTTATGAAAATATTAATTTATTTAAAACGTAACCCAGAATTTATTTTTTTTATTTCTAAGGTTGATTTTATATTTAAAAAAAAAATTAAATTGTATTTTTGACCCTGAAGAACTCAATTTGTTATAATATGCATTGCATATAATTTAGCAAAAATTATATATATTTTGACAAATAAATCTATTTGTTTAGAAAATGCACATCTACCATACCAAATGTTAAAATGAAAGAAACTGGTTAAGACAATAAAATTTTAAATGACTTGATAATATAGTAAGTTACAGAAAAAAACGTCAAACTAACAATGAACAACTTAATACTTGCGCAATATGTCTAATTGCGGATTTTAGATACTTTGATAGGGTGGGAGGTAAATCCGAGCAAAAAACAATTGAAACAATGGTACGTTTAATTAATTACTATATTTACAGTCAGGGCCGTGGAGACCCAGCAGTAGGCCCGGGTCACATGAAAATTGTAGGACCATATAAAAAAAATTTTAACGTTTAGTATTTTATTTTTTTTTATCACGTTTTTTACATTATTTAATCAATTGTTTATTGTCTAAAAATTAATAAAAATAACATTGGTCATCATAATTTTGACATACTTAATAAATTTTTTAATAGTACCTATTAATAAATTAAAATATTCGGTCCCTCATGATTGTAGGCCCCTATATGTCTTCTCCATGACCCTTTACATTACAATGCATTGTAATGTATATAATATTTAGATTTCAATTATGGACCAAGTTGACAATATTTATAGAAGTCACACATTTAAAAATTACAAGGATATCGGATTTGAAATTTTGAGGGTTTTTAATATAATATAAGTTTATAATGTAACAATGAACCTTTAGGTTCTAGTTCATACACAAAAATCGGATAATCCGGATCATTATAATGCCGATAAAGCGTGGACAACAGACGCATTATTGACGGTAATTTGCATGTTAATAAAAATTAAACATAGGCAATACATTGTGTGTGCCCGAATTATATTGTTAATGTTGTGTATTAAGGGTGGATTCTTTTGGATAGTTTTAATTGTAGTGTATTTTGTTTAGCAATTCAGTAAATCGGATTGGTCAAAATGTTGCTTGGCTCACTTGTTTACAGCCATAGCCTTTTCAGATGGTGTTTTGGGTTTGGGTTGGATTGCTTCACCTAGAGTCGGAGATCCAGGAGGAATCTGTTCCACACGTAATAACACTTTAAAAATTCATATTCAGCATAAACAGAAAAATGTACATAGTCGCGGGCAAAAACTTATTCAGTTTGACCTGTTTTTGTGATTGTTCGTGTCTGTATGTTATCATTTATTTAAAAAATTGATAGTCGTAGAATTAAAAAAAGATTATTCTGATACAGCTTATTTCAGTTGATAAATATGTTTATACGATTTATCAATATCATTTATTTTAGTATCGTTTAATATTAACCGATTTCATTTTTTTGAATAAATTCTTAAAATCAAAAAAGGTTCAAGTGCAAAATTTGTTTTTCTAATAATAAATAGTGGACACTAGGGGTGTGAACCACTTTTTATATCAATAGTACACCCTTCCACCATATGAACATTTTGAAAATATTCAATGTGCATCAAATCTTACCTCTCAACTGTTAAAAAAACCCTGGGGCATCGCTTCTAAAGTTTTGAACAATATATTCCTCACAGTAACTAATATATAACAATTATCTTAAAAATATTATTTTAAATATAAAATTTTTTATACAAATAGCTA
>LWCA01000480.1:0-26112 GCA_001642005.1 Intoshia linei | reverse complement strand
TCTTGGAATAATGGGCTTTTTCAAATATAATCAAAAATATTAAAATTTTCACAAGCCTAGTGTCTATACTTTTGGCCTTTTTTCTTGTTTTATAAAAAAAATTGGATTGTCTACTGAAAATTTTCCTAAATGTAAATCAGAATGAATACAGTTTGATAATTAATTAAAAAAAATTAAAAAAACAATTGTTCTTACCTATTTCGGATATCATGTTCTTTTTGAGACTTATTGAGACGTCTCATCTTCATTATTTTGGACTATTAGCTACTGAAAGTAGTTTTTCTTTTTACCATTTTATGTTAAATTTGTAACAATTATCAATAAAAAAAATTCATTTCTCTTTTTAGTTAGCAAATTTACAAGGTTTGAGTAACATCTTGATGGATATTTTCCCTTTCTTTTATTATAAACTTAATTAACTGATCAACATTATTAAATGCCTGTCATTTTTGTATACGGACCTTGCCAAAATTTCCCATAGTTTTCAATTGAGTTTAAGTCAGGAGATTTCAATGGCCACTTCATTACATTGACACAGTTATCTTCAAACCATGCTTTTACCTTACGAGAAGTACGAATTAGAGCAGTATATTGTTGGAAAATATACTCGGTATCATAATAAGAGTCTGCAAATGGAAGTAAAGTCTCATATAAGGTAAATATATAATCTTCTGAGTTCTCATTTCCATTTAGAATAACCAATTTCGATTTTCACTGGCCTTAACGACCGCTACATTATTATTTCAAAAATCTCAACTTTATACCACCATTAATAATACTATATAAAACATCCATTTGAAGTCCTCTACGTACAAATTCCCTTTTCCCGGTTTTACAAAAAACCTCGTAATCCTACACAAAATAAAAAACTCAATTATACCAACCATTAAGTCTTAAGGTACAGGAAAAATCCGTTTCCGATATTTTTTTGATAAATTGTATTCAGTTTACATTTTACAAATTTAGTCATTTAAAAAAAATTGTTGGTACCAGCAAATTGCCCACCCTTGTGTATCATCGATATGATATGTAATAATTACCCCGAATTATTTAGCGCATAGTTACAGAGGTTGATAGTAAGTAGGAGACCATGAAAAATGAAGAATATCCACGAATATATATGTAATACGTATATAACTAATATTATACTACATATTATGTATACAGGAATTTAAATTAATTGATTACAACCAATTTAATTGCAATTAATTGGTAAAAATTATTGAAAAATAATCAATTAATTGTTTGTTCAAAAATTATTTTTCAATTAATAGATTTAGATAAAATACAGTGATATCTTAATATAGTCACGTTCGATTACTTAAATTTTAGTTTATTTAGAAACAATTTTAAGCCAAAAATATTTTTTGTAAACATAGATATGTAATTTTGGCTTTACATTTAATTATGGTAATTATTGAAAAATGAAAAAATATTTTCCAATTAATTGAAGATTGATAACAATATCATAATCATTTTTAAAAAACTGTCATGTGGTTATAATGAATGCTGTTTGTTCGAAGTACATAAAAGTCAAGCTAGTAGGTTAAATACATCATTTTTCTGTTCATTAATTAATTCTTTCATCCAACAATTCATCAATAAAAGGATTCAATTTATATATTTTTTCAGTTATATCAAAAAACCAATTAATTGAAAAAAGAAAAGATAATTTTCAATTAATTGGTTTATACAGAATAATTGATTGCAATCAATTATTTCCAATCCCTGTATGTATATATATATAATAAGGCGCAGAATAATATACTATGTGAAATACTATGTGTAAAAAAATCAAAGTATCGCAGTGGCGTCGTACCTCAGGTGCCCATCTGAGCACGTGTTTCCCCAAAATTATAAATTCATTTAAATAGAGTTTTTATACTTAAATCAACGGGCACCCCGGTTTTTGTTATCATGACGCCTGAAGTATCGCACAACATATTTGGCTAACACAGCTCTAAAAAAACTTATTATATCGCATAAATAACTTTTGGTGAATTAAATTTTTTCATAACAATTGGACAAAAATCTTATGTGATTGCAAAATAAGTAAATAATAAATTTACTCTTTGGAAACAAATATTCCATGTGCCATAATTATCAAATGTATTGGATGAATAGATTCTGACTGGTGTTGTCAGGATACAAAATTTAACAATACATTTTGAAATGCAAATACCGATTGCATAATATGCTATGAGACGCAAAATATAATTGATTATGCGTTATTTTGCAATATGCAGACATTGATGATTTTTTGTTTTTCATAAAAGGTTTGATTATACCTGCTGTTCATTAATATTTTAGTCACAATTTGTTTAAATAAAAAAATCCTTTGATAAAATTTACCAAATGCAAAAATTGGTTACCGATTACTTAAGGTAATTTTAAAACTTGAATAAACTTAAATGAAAATGAAAACAATTAAAATTGAATTTATTTTTTTTGAATTGTAGCAATGAAAGAGAAATACATTGGTGAAATAATTCTAATTGTAACTTTTTTAAATTAAAATTTTTGATATTAATATCTAAAATATTTAATTTCAATTTAATAATGATTTTTGTTTGCATTGCAATTTAAATTATTTATATTTCAAATTGAATTATTTGTTACAATCTCTTGTTTTTATTTGAAAATTATATAATGTTTGAAATGTATTGTTTCATAACTGGATATAATTCTTGTATATTTTAAAATTGTATACAATCCATATTTTATTTTATTAATTATTATAATTATTGAACCAAAACTAACATCTTTATATTATTCATGAAGAATATGATTTATGAAATTTTATATCATTAACTGAAATATTGTCTAAACTAGCAATTTTGTAGAAATCAATTTTTATTGATCATACAGGAGTTTTTAATGTATACATGACTTGCCAATTTATGTAGTGATATTTTTGCTATTGAATTATGTATAAATATTAGTTTGAATTATGTTCAGTTAAAAATAAAATTAATTAGAAAATATTTGTAATAACAAAGCGAATTTATCATGTTTTGATATGCTGGTGGTTATATAAATAATTTTCGATAACTGAGTCTAAAATTGGAAATGGTGATACAATAAAATTGTTATTTACGCTGAACACATTATATTGACAGCAAATATTTTTAAATTTATATTCATTATTCGGTGTCTGTTACTTATGCTTTTATTGTATTTTCTTAGCTTGCTAAGATAATTACATTATTTTATGCTAGTTAAATCCATACCAGTATACTGCTGCTGCTTACCAGCTACTAACTCTACATAAAAACATTTTTAATCTGCAAAAAAATCAATAATATTGAACATCTTATACGTGCCATAGAAATACCACATTTTATTTCATTTATCTAATCTCCAAAAACCCCAAATAATGAGGTAATGTTTTGTTGTTTTTATTATTTTTTTTAATTGAATGGTAACCAATTGTTATGTAGATAATTTGGATAACTTAATTATTAACTATATTTGTATAATCCATAAGATTCTTTTTATTTTTCTGGAATGTATATATATTTCTCATCTCATGTTTGCTTTTAACTATTAAATTGAATAAATACAATGAATATACATTTTGTGATTAATAGATTCATATAACCATTACAAAATAATTGTTTTGATGTTTTTTTAATACTATTGCTCAGTTTACTAAATAATTATTGAATATTTGTCAAATAATTTGATTTTACAGTTTAAATATAGGTTTATCATAAGCTCTGATACCCGAGTAAACCTTTTAACAGATTTTATTCAAAAAATTGGTTTATTGGAGGTTTTAATTACATGACATTTTTTGAAAAAAGGTATTTTATGTGAATTTTCGCGTAGAGTTGAGAATTATAATCAGTCTTTCTAATTGTAAATTTATTATACAATTTTTGTAGACAATCAAAAATTTAATTAACCGTTTCATTAACTTTGTTGCACCCTCACTTTTAAAAATTTGTATGGGGCAATACAGATGCAATAAAAATATAATGTAAGCCTATCTTAATTTGTATTTTTGTAAATTTGATGTCATCATTTCGATTTCTAGCATCGATTTATTTTTTTAGGATTTAGACCTGCAGATGTTTGCTTATTGATATTTAATTTTTAAGTTATTTTACTTGACATTAGATTTGACGCCCATTTATAGTGTGTAATTTATTAAATATAACTGTTTAGACAAATGAATTGACAATCACACTTCAAATGCAAAATATAAAAATTTTCGATAATTTGGAGGAGAACTGTCGCGGGTTGAGGATGATCATACATTATTGTTTTGTTAAATATGTACATGGCACAGGTAAACGATGCATGAATTTAGTTGATTTTCATGTGAATGAAAAATCAGATAATGTGAATATTCTTAATTGTATAATCAAATTTATCAATTACAATACCGAATCTGGATATAACGTACTTGATTCCAATGTTCTGAAACATTTAACTAAAGCTGATATCATAAAGGAATATGATTTAAACCAGTTTTATATATTACTTATCGCGTTGTATATCGAATTACATGAAATGTACACCCACTATCAAAATAGACTAAAATTTACGATACATACAAAATGTCCATTCAAAAACAATTTTTTGGATATTGTTCAACGAGTTTATCATGCTATTATCAAAATACTATCTGTAGAAACTTGTAATAATTCGAAAATTTACTTTTCCGCCAGTAAAATTCAAGAATTTTACGATTATTTAGCTAATAAAAATTGTACCACCAATCTAAAAAGACAGATTTTACGTTATTACTTTGATGTTCCCATTCAAAATAAAATTTTCAATAATCTGGCTATCACAAAATGTTCCAATTTTAAAAGTTCAATTTTCAACAAATTTTTAATAAGCCAAGTTTGTGAAATACAATTATTGTTTCATAAATTGTATAACATGAATGCTTTCGTGGAAAGTCAAATTATGCAAATCAATCCAAATGATAAATTATTGATGAAATCTAAATTAAACAACGTAAAATTCCATAAACATGAAATTTGTCTCAATCAAGATTCTGGCAACGCATCACTCTGTTCTATAAAATCTAAAACTAGTGAGTATACCAGTAAATCAAAATATACTGAACATTCGAATGCAAAATCGAATTCTGTCAATTTTGTTGCAAAAAGCGAGAATGATGCTGTTTATCTTAAACAAAGATTTATGGTGGAAAAAAACAACGGTACCAAAAGAATATTTAGTAGATTTAAAAAAAATGTATTTTATTTTATTCAAAAAAGTAACTACTTTATCATGTCAAATTATCTCTTTTCCAAAAACAAATACTTACCTCAAATGACTAACATAAAATATCGATGTATAGTTTCTGAATCTGATTCATTTAATGAACGCTCTACTGTTCAAACCGATTTTCATGCTTTTGTTAATGTTATTCTAGTTTTTTATAACAATCCCATTGGAGCTATTTTTGAAATTCAACCATCTAACATTGTAATACTTATTTAAAATAATTATTAATTTGATTTAGATAAATTCTACATCTAAACTTTTTATGATGCACAATGTGAGTAAAATATATGCATTAGAGACTAAATCAAACGGTTATTGCATATTAATTGAGGTTTTATTGTTTACACAGTATTTGATTAAAATTTGTAGGAAATTAATTCAGCTTTAAACCATATACTTGCATTCAATGATAGAAAAAAGCAAGCATATTGGTATAAAATATTCCAGCATTATTATAAACTTTACCAGTACGAATCAAATGTAGGGTAATTATTCGTTTAATATGAATTAATTTCTTATAGATTTCCACATGTACCTCATAAATTAAAAAAGATTGTACCAACCCTCAATAGTAATGACATTTATTTGTCACATTTCATAGTAAATTTAGTGTTGATGAATGAAAAATCAAAAATATATCAAAACCTTTACAAGAAACCCTGGTACCATTTCAATTTAAGCAGATCACGGGCTGCGAAATTTGTTACAAATAAAAACAAATCAAAGGAAGGGCTATATCTTGTTAGAGAAAGTGAGACTAGAATTGGAGACTTTGTTATTTCTTTCAATACCAATAATCGAACAAGAGTATTTTTTTATTATCATTTCTAATTTTATGTAGCATTTACGAATTGAATTAATTGATAAAGAAAGACTAAGAATTCATAATCTCACATTTGATACTATGACACGACTTATTGAATATTTCCACCGTCACCCATTACCAACCGAATCTATTGGATTACAAGATAATGATGTTATTCTTACCGATTATGTTGTAAATTGGCCATCAATTTCTGTTTTACCATTATCAGTATTGTTAGCATTAAAGTAAATGCGAGTATATGAATATAATGACATCAAAATGACTTTAAGTGAAAATTTTATGTTTAAACTAATTTATATTAGTTAATTACCAATTTTATTGTTTTGTTAATTATTGTTGAAATATTTATTAAATATTTAATTTAAAGGATGTATTGTTTTTTTTCTTTGAATTATTTTATTTAAGAGTAGTTTCTCAAGCTCTGAATTGGCGAACTAACATTATAGTAAAAATTTCGTGGCAACACGTAAAAAAACAAAAATTTGCAGCTTTTCATTTTGTTGATCCTAATTTTCTAAATTTTTATTTTTGTTAGTAATGAACTTAATCGTATTTCGTTTAATTTCTATGAATTGATCAGTCAGTTGAGAAAATTTGATTAAAGTATATTGTAATTTTGTGATAGCTTAGTAATAGAGCACATGTAATTTCTTTATAAAGTTTTTAGTTCTCGAATTTTTATTTAATGAGGATGAGTCAATATTAGTGTTTTACGGCGATGTTGTTCAAATTGTTGTTTCAAATTTATCTTTACTAGACTCCCGCATATTTAAAAAAATCAACAAATTCATTAAAAAACTTGTAAATTTATCGAGTCCAAAATCTGGACTCCAGATCGAATTTAATACGACACTGGAATGAACTATTTATAATTATTTTGATTTCGCATAATATAATAACTTAATTAATTTTAATGCAGAAAGCTATACAAATAATAAACATTGTAATGGTTAATATCCAAAAATTAATGCTTTATGGTTAGCATATAAAGCTGGAGCTTGAAGAACGATATCTAAATAAATTATAAATAATATTAATGTAAAAGATTTACACAATGTCCCAATAGCTACTGTCAATGAAAAACACCACAAAAATAATCGATTTACAACCATTGAAACATTTTCAATCTTCTTTTTCCTATTCATAGTTTTATTAATTATATATAAATATTACGTTATTAGCTTGCTGTATGTGTTTTAAGTGATTCAATATGAAAAATTATCTTACATACATGTTATCGGTCTATACAAGTAAACGAATTAATAATAATGGTAACTGAATAAAACAAAGTGGGGCAATTACAACAGTGCTGTAGATAGAATGACCCGGATCTAAAAATAGCTATATGGTCTAATATTTTATATTTTTAATTCAAATAATTTGTTCCAACTTAAAATTTAATACGTAAATACCTCAATCCAAAAATTGTTAAAATCCATTAAAATGAATATCAGAATCTCATTTCGAAATCGAAATTTCTAGAAATGAGATAAATATTTAAGTAAAATTATTTTTTTGAGAGGCCACCTGTTAAATTTATTAGCATAGGTCCTAACGGTTGAAGGTTTATATAACATTGAATAATTATATTGTCACAAATTTAAAAAAACCATAAGTAAATATAAATATAAAATTACTATTCAATACTTTTCATAGCACTGACAATAGTTCGTAAATGCAAATAATCATCATCAATAGTGTTATGTTTAAGAACTTTAAAATTCGTCATTTTGTATTTTTTTCTTTGAGTGATATCAATTAATGGCAAATGGTGTATTTTTGTTTTTTTATGATTTTAATATTTTAATCTGAAAATGAATTTGCGATTAAATTTCTTGTAATTTTACATTTGTCGTTTTTTGAACAAATTAATCTATTAATAAATCTACGGTTGACGGAAGGTGTATACACTTTGGTAACTCTATTTTTAAATTTGATAGATGATGTTGTTCTCGTCTTTCGAGGTCTAGTAAATTTAGAAAGACTTAAAGATTTGAAATTTTTCAATTTCATTCCAAGCAATCTGGGCAAAATCTTTAAAAATTTTTTTTTAATCCACGGATGCATATTATGTAATGTGGGTGATCGAAAGTGAATGTTTATAACAATTACTGTTGCTACAATGGATAATGTAACAATAATGATAGTAAATAACAAATATTTTCCAATTAGAGGCACGACAAGAAAAGTAGGTGGTATTATTTTTGATAGCATCAAGAAAAAAACTGTCAAAGAGAATAATATTGAAATACACAATGAAATTTTTTCTCCACTTTGGGAAGGCAAATAAAATACCAATACCGTTAAAAAAGACATGGAAACGCATGGTATTATCATATTTACCGTATAAAACAAGGCTTTTTGTCGAATAGTTATATTGAAAGTTATATCAGGGTAAAGTTCAATACAGCAGGTATAGTATTTCTCATTTTTTTGTGCATCAACTCTCAATAAATCCCATTCAGAACTACGATAAAAATTGTTCAAATTAATTTCCATTTCAACGGAGAATGATGAATTTATTTTTGTAGAATTTAGGAAACTCATGTGATGAATATCTACATTTAAGCCATCGTAGCTCCATGAACCAAACTAAAAATATTATTATTAATTTCATTAATAATAGTTTTAAAATATTGGACATTTCTATTATTTCTTATACAAGAACTTCTATAGATGGCTGGAGGTTCCCATTCAATCACACCCTTGGCGTGAACTGTGGTAATAGTCATCATTGTGACATAATAGTTTCCATCAGCACTGAAAAAATAAAAACTAATAATGTATGAATGTCCGGCGTCCAAATGTCTTCTGATTTGACATAAAGTCTGTCAACCCTACCATATTCATAAGGATTCCATGTTAATTTTTCATCTTTTCATTTCTAGTTATTAAGATATTATTTATATTCCTATAATTACATGTTTCAACCAAACATTTGTGGTCATTATTTGATTTTTTTCATCTTACTCAACACTTATATCAAGATAAATATATAATTACCACATCTATAATTTGTGATAAGCTAAGACCTAACCATACTATTAAAGCAGTGCCGTTGTCACCATCTGGTTTAATCAATTTATTGTAATTTCCATTTTCTAACAAGATCACTGTACAAACGTTTTGCTTGAGGATTAAATGTACATTTATTTACAAATAATATGGGTAAAACTATTTTAACTTTAACATAAAAAAATTCGATAGACCTTTCAACAAATTAAATACAAAATTCATTTGGCATGAAATCTAAAATGATACTTTTTGACAATCAGATAGATAAAATATAAAATTCTTCTAAAATTATCATATTGATTAGCTATATTTTAAAATTTCATAATACAAATGTACTACTTTTACTTCAAAATTCATAATATATAATTTTGAAACATCAATTTGTAATTCTAAGACAAATCAATAAATACAAATGACATAATTTACATTCATCTAGATTTTATAGTTTATTTCAAAAATATATTAAATTTTTTTAAAAAACATGGATAATGATGTCTGTTTGAATTTGGATGGTTTCTTTTTTTCTGATTTTCTCTAAATTTAAAAATAAATAGAAAATAATATCCAGTCTTGTTATGCTACTATAAACCAGGTAACTATAAAAAAGATTTTAAAATGATAAAGTTAAAATACATTACTAGGGAATCTTTTCAATGACCTAAAAAACGAACATCTATTTTTAGAAAATTTTAAAAAAAATATCACCAATTAGATAATATTCAAGTATTAAATTCTACGAGTCGATATACAGTCATATACAGTATACGAGTCATATTTTATAATATAAATAAGGATATTCTAAAAAGCAATGTAAAATGTATTGTTAAAAAAACATATTTGAAATCATTTGACTGTGACAGACGTAGATACTGTTTGTATAAATTAATCAAATTAAAAAACAAAATAAAAATATTTTTTTTTATATAAAACATAAGTTTATAATACAAAATACCATTATTTTTTCTTTTGATGGTTTATCTACACAAATTATTAAATGAAAGTACTATTAAATTTACCATTTTCTAATTTTGATGGAGATTTCTTACCATTTTTACTTTGTTTCAAATTGCATTGTAAATTTTCTTTTATATTATCAGAATCTTTCTATTATTAAACGTTTATGTAAATAAAAAATATTTTACACGAAAGCTATTAAAAATGTCCAATTCAGCATTTTTTAAACCGGAAGGGTGTATCTGTCTATCTTGGGTAACATTACAGTGAAATTGTTTCTAATAAATTATTAATACTCTTTATTATTGTATTATTTTAATGATAATCCGGTAAGATCCGGGCCAAATGTGTGGTTTTGTTTCATATCACAAAATTTTAAATGGATTTCGCAATGAATACTTTTAATTGGTCAAAAATAAGTGTTTGAGGGGATTGCTTAATAATTACATACATCTTTATATTTTGGCAAAAAATCAGTATTAATATCATTGTCGAATCTAAAACATATAAATAATTGTCAATTACCACAATAGAACCATGTATAAACAATTGAAAAATAATATTTCACATTTTTAATGTCTTTAATCTTAGCTTAAATTCCGTCATTTTTTACATTACAACTGTTTAACTTATGTTTGTGTTTCAAAATATGAATTTTATGAAGCTTTAAATTCCTTCAACTGAAAATTTAGGAAACACTACAAACGGTAGTATAATGGTACACGGCAATAATTGGAAATACATTTTTTTTAAAAAATACTTTCTACAAAAATGTACGTAATCGTGTTCTCGAGTAATAAAATCTTTATAAAATTGATTGCCAAAATTCCACAATAGTGAATCCTAATATAAACAAAATTTTATAAATTTTTACAATTAACCTCACAAGACTTGTCAATAATACAAAATAATGTTGAATTCACATTTTTATCAAATAGAACAAGATTTTTTTTTAATTTCGATTCTTCAATTAATAAAACTTTATAATTCTAAAAATTCGTGATGTAATCAATAAGCAAACATAATATAAAATATATTTTCATATAATGTTAAATGAACATTGTTCAGAATCGATTTTCTGTAAGCTGAAATTACACGATAAGAATAAACTGAGAATATGATAATAAAATAATAATTTTTAAATTTGTATAAATACATATAATATATAATAATATTAAAATTCGTATGAAATGTCATGTCATCAAAAGAATTATAATTTACTTCTGAATTTTTCAAATTCCCAAAAATATAATAATAACACGTTAATTGGGAATTATATTCATCTGTTTTGATATATTCAAGATATTCTTTCAAAATTCTAGATAAAAAAAAAAATAAAAAAAACTACCAAATTAATTACCTCAAAGTTTCACTATAGTTGGTACCCAATAGCAGACCTATGTTATGTACGGTCCCCTTAATAATAATATTTAACACATAATACACAACTCACTAGTTTTTTCTTTGTAAAACACAAAAATCGTGTTATATTTTGAAAATATTTATCCATTTATAAAAATTTTTAAATTGTTGCGCACAAGAAATGGTGAACTTTATTTTTATTTTTGATCACATCGACCATAATTCATTGAAATTTATACCATCAGAGATCAATTTACAATACCATTGTATAAGGTTGTGATTATAAATAAATCACTATATAATATCAGATGCTATAATATATTACAATCTGAATCTAAAGCTTATTTAGGATTGCCAACTCTGAAAAACAAAATTAAAGGATATTTATAGGGTTACCAACCTTAAGTTATCCTCCACCCGAAATTTTGAGCGAAGGTAAAAATTTGGCTGAAGCGCAGCGAAGCGTGTTATTTTTTTTGTTATTTAAAAAATTTTTGTGGGCCCTTTTTTACTTTGGGTCTCTTTGTTAAAAAATAATAACAGTTTACACACAATTTTTATTGCAAATTTCAAAATGAATACTTTAAACTTTTATTATAAGTCTGATCTGATGATTTTGATTGAAATAATTAAATTACCCTGAGAAATATCACTTAACCCTGAGCCCTGAATTGAATTTGAAAACCCGAAGTCTCAAAGGGAAAATAACGCAGTTGGAAACCCTAGATATTTAATAAATATACCTTTAAATTATATTTTAACAATCAACTCTGTTGCTTTTATGTGAAGCCAAACCTACCATACCATCATACTCTGAAATTGAGTTTTTTTTCTTAAAAAATTTTTCCGTCAGTTTCATTTAGTAAATTTAATTGATCTTGAAAGCACACCATAAGTTTATTTGACATTAGTACATCTACGTGTACAGTAATACCTCGCTTAACGAACTTTCGCGTTAACGAACAAATTAGAAAACAAAAAAATAAAAAAATGGGCGAAAATTACAAGCTTTTTTACATTGTGTCAATATAAATTAAACTATCGCTTAAAAAACAAGATCTCGGAACAAATTTGTTTTTTATATATTAGGTATTACTATAATATATTTCTAAACTTTAAAATCACATTGGTGTTACTTTGAATTCAAGGATTAATAATCACAATTTATTAACTTTTTTGAAGATAATCTTGTTTTGTTGTTTTGAAAAATTTTAAATTTTTACAAAAGATATTTTACATCTTCAAATCATCAATTAAATCAAAAAATAACAAATTTAAAAGCTTGGCATTCATAGGTTTATTACTGGCCATTAATCTGTTATAATAATTTTTAATATTAATAATTTACAAAATTAACATAAAAATAAATGAATAGATCTTAAGTAATACACTGTATAATAATGTACAGTGGAATCTCCATCATACATACAGTCAATTATACATACAGCAAAATTGTAAATTAAACTTTAGTACATATGTAGATAATCAAAACTTCATATTACATTTTAAGTTTAGATAATTATATTGAAATAAGAATTAGTATTTTTAATAGATTATTTTATACTAAATAATGATTAAATTTTATTTTAAAACTTAATTGAGTCTAAATATTAATATTCCCTAATCCGAGTGTTTTGTGATACATACACACAATATCTATTTGTATGTATACAGCAGGGTTCTTAACTTTTTTTCAGAAGAGCCAGATTTATCAACATAAAATAATTTAGGACCATAACGAATCACAATTTTTATTTTATTGCTAGAAAATTTATAAAAAAGTAGTTGACAATTAATGAGAAATGATTTTTGGGGTTAATAACTGAAATATCGGTAAATTGAATTTACCGATAAAAATATTAGGCGGACCACGAAAAATATAAAAAGGGCCATATTTGAGAATCTTTGATAAACAGTAATAAATAACGGAATAATAATTTATACAATAAGAGTAACAAAGATGTAATTTGTTCATATTTACATATAAACTACATTTTTTGTATATAATTCCTGATTCCACCTCATCAATTATTTTGATTTTATCAAACAAATTTATAGGCTTTCTCATAATTTTTATTATCGTTAGTTTTCAAATGTGACGCCAAATTACCTTTATTTATTAATTGTAATTTAAATTTGTCTTAGTTATAATTAAAATAGCACTGTAATTATAATCGAGATTTTACTGTAATTGAAATTTAAATGATTGACAAAGGTGATGAAATAATTGGATGATGTGAAGAAAAAAGCATGAATTAAAGATAAAAGAAATTTCATACGATGCATCTACTAAATGTATATATACTTTGATTATTTGTAAAATTTTAGACCTTGAAAGGGTCAAAAAGGCAGTTTCTACTACAGATTTGGAAAACAACGACTTTAGACATTTAAATATATTTCAGAAGTTTAAGTGAATACTGTAGAAAAATTAGTTAAATTTTGATATGCATGTTTATAATAATAGACGTAAAGAGAAAAATAAAATTATAACTTTTATCAATTAATTATCTTCCGATACTGAGCCATGATTAGATTTGGTTTCAGAATTATGTGTGTTTTTTGTGGAATTATGATATGTTTCCAAAACTTTTTGATTTAGAGTAAATTTCGCATTCGATATTTTCATACTATTCTTTAATGAAAGATAGACATCGCATTTTTCATCTACGGATTTTTTTGACAATTCATTTAATTTGTTATTAAACTCTGTCCAATGTTTTGTACTGATATGGGTCATAGTATGTTTAGTAATATTATTGAACATTTGTTTCGTTTGTTTTTCAATATTTTCAATTTTATGCATAGGTGTATGCAGAGCTCCCCATATTATATCGATAGGTTTATATGAACCACAAGTAGTTATAGTCGTTCCTGTGCTAGCTAATGTAGCTTCGATGGTAAACTAAATTGATTTAAAGATAAACATGTAATTAAATTACCACAATTTCACATGAAAATTTAGATAGCATTTCTTTATCAAAGCTCCAAAATGGACTTTCACTGTCAATAATATGTACAAATGAAATGGGCTCTAGTAAATATAAAGATCCATCGGTCGATCCAAATGAATTTATCGTAAAGGGGTGTTCAATAAGAGAAATGTTATTGTTACTTTTTATTATGTATTCAATTAAAACAGCTTTCATTGTTGAGTCAATCAGAGTGCTTTGCTTATTTGTATCTTTGACTTTGATAATGAAACATCTTTGGTTGTTTAATTCAGAGATTGTAGCTTTTTCACTAAATATTATCTCACCTTCGCGTCCTTTAAGTCTCATTATTTTATAGAAAAGAGTCGCTGTCAGATAGAGAGGTATGATAATCCCGATAAGTGATTGTATCATTATAAAAATTACAGCTACATAAATTATTAGATTAAAAAATTAAAGTAATTTTAAGTTTAAAAAATAATATAAATTATTTAGGTTTGCATAATCACATATTTAAATATATTTTGATTATCACCAGATACAGAACAATTTCCTTTAAGATATTTATTTCCATATCCAATAGTTTGCTGAGTTTCAATGGAAAAAAGCATGAAAATGTTCAAATAGTCAATAGGCGGAGATTTATCTGCATCAAGTTGTATGTCATGTTGCAAATATTTCCAAATTAAAGCACACAATCCCCAGCTACTGAATAAAGAGGTCATAAGAATTAAAAATATAAATATCCAGTTAGAATCTATTAATTTGGTAAACATATCAACTTTTGAAGTATTGCCACTATGCTTGCTAAAATATTGAATTATTAAAAAATATATAATAAATCAGGTTATTGAAATGAAATAATACATTTAAATAATTCAATAAATGTGGCATGCAAGATATAATACCCCAAATAAGTGTTTCTCAAAATATTTATCTAACGGCACCCCAAATTTTATTTATTACTGCTGCAAATTGTACGATCCGTCCTTTTTAATCAGTCTTAGAGTAAATTCACTTCCAGAGTGTTTTTTTTGGATTAATTTTCTGCCAATTATTCTAAAGGGGAACGAAATCAATTGAAAAATCGTATGTAGAAACATTTTTAGTTTATCACAACCAGACACATTAGTATGAAATGTTGAATTGTTGGAGTCGTCCACAAAATAGGAAACTTCGGACATTTAATTTATTTAATTATTATCCACAATACAGTTTCATATATAAATACATTTAAATTAATGTTTATTTAGTAAACATTCATAAAACTTAATTTCAATTCAAAAAGGTAACAATGGTTTATAATCTTGAAGAATTTGAAATTAAAGGTATTTGTGGTCATAATCATCTTTAGCTTCATCTATTTCATCATCACTTTCGATTTCTATACTGCTTTTTGTTTCAGAGATAGATTTTGTTTTTGATGATGGTGAATGAGTTGAGAGACTACGATTAAAAGCATCGTTTATTGTTTTTAGGCCAATATGGTCTCTATTAATTTTCCCCTCAGATTGATGTCTATGTTTTTCTGTCCCATTTTCAACATAAAAGAATCCATTACCCCTTTTGTTTAAATGCATACTAGTTGATTGACATTTACTTTTGAAAAAGTTTTCATCATATTCTGATGAAAATTTTTTCGAGATTTTTGCATCAATTTTAAATTTTACATCTACAATGGCATCTTCAATGGTTCGAAAAAGAAGCAAATTTTGAAGATTCGATTTAGACAAAACATTAATTACAGATCTCTAATTAAAAAAATTATATTAAATATTCATTACTACCTTTTTAGAAATGACATATAGTACTATTTCCTTTTCTTCATAAAATTCAGATATTTCTCGCAATTCCTAAAATTTGTAATTATCAAAACATTTGCAGTCGAATCTGCCAATAGTGAACAAAAATTAGTTCATTGTAATTGTATTTACGAGAAGATGAA
Source organism: Intoshia linei (assembly GCA_001642005.1). Taxonomy (NCBI): domain Eukaryota; kingdom Metazoa; phylum Orthonectida; family Rhopaluridae; genus Intoshia; species Intoshia linei. The sequence continues at coordinate 9,830 of LWCA01000480.1, read as the reverse complement.
TTTAAAAAAATAATCAACAAAGGCCTAGATCTGGATTGTGAAAGTTTAAATTTTTGAAATAAATTTTAACATTTCATCATACAAATGGGTTTAAAATTTAAATACGAATTCACTCAATTCTCTTATTATAGTTTGTTTAACTTTTAAAGTTTAAAATTATTATTAAAATTTTGAAAATACATATTCTAAATTTCTATAAAAGTGCCTTCCAATTAATTAATAATTTTAATTAATGAATTTTTAACTATTATCATATATGTTGTGATTATTGTCTTTCCACAAATATGGAATAAGACATTTCACAATTTTAAAAAACAAATTGATATTTCTAATACTGGGAAATTTATAAAATTGCGCACAACATAGTCGAGATCCAGGTAGTGTGGATTTTTTTAAAATTCATTTCACAAATAATAATTATATGAAAAAATAAAAAAAGCTCAGTGTTTGTTTATTATTCATTCCATTATTGTATAAAAAAAATGTATTAATTTACAAAAATTTGATACTAAATAAATTTAAGTCTAATTAAGTATAATTATTTAATATAATATAATGTATATGCTTACGACGAACAACGTCGAATTTAATTTCTATGATTTTAATTATTATTTTAGTAACGTTCACTAAATTACAAATTTACCTCTACAAAAGTATAATCAGTTCTTGGTACTCTGTGCATACAACAAATTATATAGGATACGCGTTTATCGTTTAATTCTTTTTCATTATTAAATTTTAATGAGTTGATACATTTTTTCACTCGATTTATGTATTTATTATTTTTACACATTTTTACTGTTACATCTACCTTTTCTTCATTTTTATCTAATAAATTTTCTTCTTCAGTTACTTGAGGCAAAGTTTGCTTGTTTTTTACAGTTTTATCTAAATATAAATAGACTAACATGATAAACCAAAAACTATAAAATGTTTATTCTTATGTAAACACTACATACAAAAAATACTAAAAATGGAATTTTTCAAAGTTTTTAGTACGTTCTAGACCAGGGGTTTTTACCGGGCAATATCGCCAAAATTCAAATAGACTTAAATTTTTATAATTGCATTCATTTCTATGTAAATAGAAAAATATTTTTTGGATTGTTTTATAATTGATCTATTTCAAAATAATAATATCAAAATCGAATTTTATCAATTTTCAAATGTCTTCTTATTAATAAACAATCCTGACGATTTAAAATGCTACCCAGAACATTTTAGTATATTAATGAATGACATAATTGTTCGTTTTAAAAATATTATTGACCTGAAAACATGAAAAAAGGATAATCAATTCATTTGTTACTGATATAACTCAAACTTCAGGTAAATCAACAAGAATTGGTCAAATTAAAAAACAATGAAACATCTTTTGAATTTTTTAGAGAAGGTGGATACATAAAGATGTTAAATTCCAATTTTATATCAAAAATGTGGAACAAAAAAGAATTTTTATTTGTAGTGTTCCCTTTAACATAACTAGTAGAATCTGTGGTTAGTTCAGATGTAAATACAGTGAAAAAAAAGAAAAACCGAGTAAATGTTGTTTATCGAGGAGACCTGCGATTATATCTAACCAATTTGAAAACGAATATAAAAAAAATTTCTGCTAATCATCAAAAGCTCAAGGTTCTCATTAAATAAACAATTTGTAAATAAACAAATTTTGAATACTATGCAATGTAGGCCCTCTTAAAGTTATCTAGTCTATTTTAAATAGTGTTGAGTAAATTATATTGTTTATCCATAGTTACAATATAATTTTTTTGTTTAGGGAACGTTAGCTTAAAGAAGGTTGAGTACCCTGTTATAGACTATTCAAATGTACTATTCTCTTATCATTTCAAAAATGGCTCGAATTCAGTGATATTCATATAAGGGTGATAACCCCATGTTCACGACAAACAAATTTCTAGCATAATAAATTTAATATTACTCCCATCTGAATTGATTTGATACCCAATTACTAGAAATCCACGAAAAATTGATTTATTCTACATTTATGTTCGTCAATTTAAAAAGTTCCTATCCAGATATACGGAAAAATTTTTATTAAACAGTGTACTGACCACTGCAAAGATCATTATTTCCTCAAATCTGCACATAACTATTGTATATAATTACTTCCAACTTCGTAGCACATGTAATCCTTAAAAGAATCTGCACAAGGATACATAAATGGTCTATAGAGGATAACCAATTCAATTTGATCGAGTACATACTAAATAATATGAATTTGAAATTAATTTGTCATAAATATAAAAGTATTCGTTATAATTTTATAAAACGGTGAGAATAATTCAGTTTACAAGGTGAAACTGGATATAAGTTTAGTGCATTATTAAAAAAATTACATCGTCTATTCCTATTTGAATATATTGTCTAATATTTTCTACAATCTATACAATTTAATATAAATATTAAAACATTTAATTACTTGCATTTTAGGAAAGGCGTATGGATACAGTAATATTATAAGTGCCAAAAGAATACCAATTACAAGTCCATACTATATTACATTATTTACATAGTATATTAAATTATTACTTCTATTCCAAAAAAAATTGAAAATAGGAAAGTGCTCATCCAGGGTATAGCGTCTATTGCTAAAACGTTTTAATTAAAAGCATATAATATACTTACGACTAACTTTGACTATATTAAGAATAACTCTAAAGCAGAACATATCGATAACTGCTACAATTACAACAGCACTCAAAGCTGAATTTGGAATATAGTAACAAAGGGGCGTAAGATACTCCAATGCCAAGATAACTATGACACCTACACGATAAATAAAATAATAATAATACCATGTTTTACCAGTGTAAACATTTGACATGGGTGTCTGGCCATGAGTGGCTGACAGAACGGCAGACCTAAAAATTGTATATACGCGTATAAATTTCAGTAAAATATGTTATCAGTAGTTTCTATGAATTCATCCAATTAAATAATTATTTAATTAATTATAATAAATATATAAAAAAGCGATCAGTGGCGTATTAAATTTTTATATAATTCAGAAAAAAATACCGTGAAATACTACCTGCTATAGGAAATGCTTTATAAAATGATCCAATAAGATTTGCCACACCTATATAATAAATTTTGTCATATAATTGTTATAATTGCCAAAATACCCATGGTTAAAATTTCTTGGTTAGGATTAATTTTATATCCGTGTTTTCTGGCTAAATATATGTAAAATGAAATTATAAAATAAAAAATTACCAAATGTTTTCCCTATGGCTATAGTTTCAAGTGTGGTAATAAAAGGAATAATATACAATCCTAGACCAAAAGACTATAAATATAATGAAAAATATCAATGAATTTATACCGATAGTATATATTGAACGTTACGTTGAACTCCATCTACTTCAACTGTAAAATCAGGAATAGTAAAATTTGGAAGGTGTGGTTCTAAAATAGGTTGAATTTAGAAAATAAATATATTGCCAATTTTTCCAACGATAGTTAATTTATCCGAATGATAAATGTGCAATAGATACGAAACCAAACCACCAAAAACTAGTATAATACAGTTTCGTGCTAAATAAAATAACTGGATTATTTCAAACATAATCATTACCAGTGCAAATAAACCACACAAATTTATAAAATCGTTTTTTATAATTTGGAAAAGCTTTTGGAGGATTATTAATTATATGCCTATTTTTTATATACTAAAAACTATAATTGTATTTTATATAACTGAATTTACTCTAAATATGAGTAACAAAATTATGCACGAAATTCCTAGAGCAAAATCGTATAAGCTAAAATCATATATTTCAGTTGAATTAATATTTACTTGGTATCTTTAATCTTATAAATAATATCAGGAATCATAAAAATTAATCGTTTTGATATGTTTTTTATTCCCAATAAGTTCTAAAATAATAATTGATTAATTAAATGAAAATTCAACGTACACAGCTTTTCAAATAATTTAACTTAACGCTGATCCCTATTGAAATACAAAAATACTTTCAGTGTGTTAAATTAGGGTATAGGCATCTTAGAGACCAATAATTGTGTAAAATAAAACGTTTAACTTTAATAATTGGTAAATTTAATTTCACAAATACAGTACACCCATTTCTACATCCAATTATTGCTGGTAAACCGTACGATATCATCTATAAAATCTCACAATACACTGTGAACATATGGTATGTTTTTAATATATTTACTAAAAAGTTCTTAAAGTTTTTATCATTATATTGTTAGTGCTGTAATTAAACAGTTTGAGAAACTCTTACATAGGTACAAAAAAGGTCACATGATAATACTTGAAGGCATATTTTAAATTTATATAACAACCAGTTGTATAAATAATGAATTAACATTATTATATTTTATTACAATCAAAACCTAAATAAAATGCAAAGTTCAAGAATTAAGATTATTGTCAATTTGTATAACTTAAAAACCAATATAACGACATTTTTATTAACTATATAATTACTGATATAGAATAATAATTACTTTAGCTTGGCTCATTCCAATTATTATACTGGCAGCAACTGTAAATCCATTAATTATTGGATATGATACAAATTTTGTAATAAAACCTAAAATTAAATTCATAAATATAAATACAATTTAACATGTACGTAATAATTATCATATTACGAAATTGTATTAAAAAAACAGTAAAATACAGGTAGTTATTATTTTTGTCGATATTTCGTAAAAATATTACCAAATTGGACAATGGCCATTAATATTTGCACTAATCCGACAAAAAAAGACATGGTAGCAGCCATACTATGATGAGTATCTGGATGGGTGGTTAAGAATATATTTATAAGTAAAGCGTTTATCGCAGTTGGACCTAAGGCACAGTCTCTAAATGTATATTTTGGATATATCAAAATTTAAGTCTTTATCTGTTTTATATACCTTGACGTTCCCATTATTGCATATAAAAAGACGCAAATATAAGCCGAATAGAGCCCAAACTAAATTATTTGTTTTCAGCAATGATATAAAATTACTTTTGCTGATAAACCAGCTAACATGGAATAAGCAAACGCTTGAGGGATAACGGTAAGTCCGACCGTTACTCCAGCAATCAAATCCAATTTCAAATTATGCAAACTATACAATAAAGCAAAATGTAAATTATGTTACCTGTATGATTTAATCCATATGACAATAGGAAATCTGTTTGACCAGAATTCAAAAGTAATGAATTGACGAATAATTGATAAGAAAAGTAGTTTTACTAGAATAATGAGAATTATTTAAATTAACATACCTTTGGTTAACACTTGGGGCTGACTCTTACTGTCAATACTATTTTCAACTAAATTCAGTTATGAATCTATATAAAATAATTTACGATCAATTGTATGAGTGGAATAATGTTTAGAATTCTTAATCTTCATTTGAGAAAATTAAATATTGTATATATTTTCTATTTTATCTGAGTAAATAATGTTATGCGAATCGATACTTGTAGTGTCAATATAAACTGGTATACAAAGGAAATGTGCTTCTTCTGATATTCTGATTCTGAAATTTTGATGTAAGTGTAAAATTTTGGTATTCAGATTTAACTTGTTTTCATTTATACGTTTTTCTATATTTATTAATTAGATAGCTATATAGAATTAATTGACTAGTAAAATCCATGGAAATTTTGCTAATTTTGATATTTATAGTATAAAAAATTCAATATATTGTAAAACATAAAAAAACTAGTCTAGGCACTATGTACCATATGAACATAATCTATTTTTCATTTTGCAGAATTAAGTAATCGAAATGTGTTGCAATCTATATTTGAGTATGTTAATAAAGACGTAATTCGTAAATCAAAGTATTTAGTAATCCAATACAGCGTTTTTAACAAGTATTTTTATCGTGTCCTTTAAGTAGAACAGATATTTAATTTCATTAGTATTGTTGATTTGCAAAAATATCGAAAGTTAATGGGCAAATTTAATTTATAACAGATATGAACTTTGTAGTTGATAATTTTTGATTACTTTCAATAGTGATTCGTGGCCAAAATACAGAAAGTTTTGGCTTTAGCAATATTTATTTAGATGTCAACTCAAATATTTAAAGTATATTTATTTATTTTAATATATTGTACAGCTGTGCCCGCAAAATTTTTTATGAAAATCATGAATTTTCAAAATTGAATCTAATTTTCTGATTTGGCTGAAAAAATGGGAGTACTTTAGTTTTTATTATGCAGGGTGTTATCACTACTTAATACAATTATTGGAATAACAACCAGAATTAGAAAACATACCATAAAAAGTATTGGATTACAAGAAATAATTTATAAGGATGTAACACAAAAATATAGAATGCGAATAGTACATGAAATACAAATTGAAAGCATGAATTACTGATAAAACAATAATAATATGTACGATAATTTTTATTAAATATTTTGATGTCTCTTTTTTCAAAGCTCATTGTTTATCTAAGATTTAAATTTAGATTCAATTTTAATTTTTAAATATTAATAACCATTAAAGCATTACCGATATCCACCTAAAATGTAAAGTTTAGTTATACATTTATTGTACTGTCTATTATAATAGACAATGATTATTGGACATATCACATAATTGTATTATTTTTTGACCTTCAAGTAAAAATTGATTAAGATAGTAAACATTGAAAAACTAGTTTTAGTTCTGATGTACATCGTGTATGTACTGATTATATATTATAATTCAATTTATATGAACATGAAAATACAATAAGTGTACTACAATAGGTATAGTGTAGTACAATAAGTATAATTCAGTCATTTTCCAATTTAATCAGTTAGGTTTATTAATCATCGATATTATAACAGACACAACGTTTAAAAATAATTGTTAACAATATTGTAAATAAAAACCTTGTTGGTTTGGAGGAATCGCATAAGCTATAAAATATTATATTTAATAAATGAAATTATAATAGTGGTTCTCAAAAAGGACTGTTGATAATTTTAACATAATAGAAAAAATTTCATAAAGGAATCAATAGATCCACAATGATATTATATATATATGATACACAATGAATTAGATGTATTGTCATCTAAATATTATCAATTATCTGTGTCAGAATATTACTATTACTAATATTACTATTTTTTTCCACGTATCTATGCGAAAAATTTTTGAATATGGGTTGAAATTTTTCGATCTGAACACCATTGCCATGTTATAATAGTTATTTACAATTATTTGTAATTAAGTATAATCAAATATTTATGTGCAAAAAATGTTAATTACTTGGATTTGGTTGAACTGTTTGGTATTGACCTAATATAAAGTATAAGAATTGTGAAAATAAGAAAAATAAGTTATCAGTATAAATGTTAATTTTGACATGTTAATCAACATAAAATTACCATCATTATAATACCAATATTATGCATATTAATTGGCTAATTAAAATTTTATATGTGCTATAAATGATATAATCTTTCTTTTTTTTATAAAATTCTATAATGCTATATTTTATAGTAAAAAGTTTAAAACTTTTTTTACGTATTTATCATGAAAAATATACTGCGATATTCGAAAATGTGCAAAAATTGAAAATGATACCAATATATAATCATTATAATAAAAAAATACTATTTTTATTAAACTTATTGTTTGTGATATTACTGGAAGTGGTGTAATAATTACAAGATAAAGAAAAGAAACACATCACATACATAATTATTTATATCTAATTGAGATAATATGACTCAGGATTTACATTATATATATATATTTTATATTTACAATCATTTACCTGTGAAAAAGTGTATGGTTATGTATGGAAAAGGTTAATGTTTTTTCAGTATATTTTTTTCATTTCTTAAAGGACCAAATTTGTATAAAAGTTGCCGGATCTGATTTGAATTCTGTAGTATTTATACTATACTCAGCAGCAAAATAATTTATATGTTTGAAATTTAAATTTCACAATTATACACATATAAGTTGCTCATAAATATCTTAAACTAAATAACAAAACTAACAACTACTCATTAAACTAACAAAAATATGAGTTAATACATGTTAATTGTTGACATATAAATTATAATCGAAAAGGTTACCTCTATATGTATCTAAAAGATGTGTAAATATATTAGCTATTTACATATAAACTAACTTGCGTCCTCAAAGACATTTTTTATGAATGCCAAACAGTTGCTAATCAAATGTTGGCTTGAAATAATTTAACTCTCAAACAAAAAAAAACGATTTGCATTTAATAATTTTTAATACTCACGTATTATATTCCTCAATAAATATAAATATACAACATCAGCAATACATATAATCTTGATGGATGAATATATGATAATACTAATCTTTGGACTGGAATGGGATATAAATAATATGTTAATAAAATTTATTCATAAAAATTATTTTATTCGGTAAAGGACCTCCGGTCATTTTGTAGGATTTTGAAAAAATAAATTACATACCTCGCTGACAGAATTAAAAAATTTCAAAATTCTGATTCATAGGTTGAAATTATGAAACGTCTGTTTTTGTTTGATATATGACAAAATTCAAATAAAATGCTATCAACATGATCATTCCTCTTTACTGGTTAGCAAATTTTCGCATTACTCAAAAAACGTGTTTGAGGATTCATATAAATAATTATAAATTTTACTCTGAACGGGTGTCGCTAAATAAATGACATCACATTTTTAATTGTATTATCAGTTATACATTCAAGTGTATGATAAGTACACATGACTAGTGCTTCCGCAATGAATAATTGTTCATTTTTTTGTTCGTCAAACAATTAATCGAACAACTGAAATTTATTTTGTATAGTATTACTTCATTTGTTGTTAGATTATATTATTTTTTATGACATTTTTTGACACATGATATTTTCGTACTATTTCGGTATATAACAGAAACCAATAAAATTACTTTCTAGTTATCTGACAACTATTTTATATTTATTTATACATCGACAATTATTTTTACATTAAGAGATCAATTCAAAGTCTAAAGCTTGGGGAAAATTTTAATAATTTGACTTGTATTGTATTTCCATTTTAAATATAATAATTTCAAAATCAAAATCTTGTAAAATACAAATGATAAAAATAACATAACTTTATCATATCATTCGTTTAATTGGTGAACAATCGATGAATAATTGCGGAAGCACAACACATGATTGAATAGTTAAACAATGGAAATTACCGTCAATGTAGACAATTACAAATGTGGAATAGTTTTATTTACTAAATTTATTATGAATGTTCCCACTTACCAAACATAAGGAAAATATCCATTTCAGTAACACTGAAAAGTTTCTAATTAACTGAAAAAAATTTATTTATTTTAAAGATGGATTTTTTAAACAGTATTTATTGATGTAATTATCTTATAACTTAAAACATAATTATCCACATCGATTAAAACTTCAAATTAACATATTACAAAATTCAATATATTCAAAATTAAATAAAATTAAAAAATGTACCAGCATCTAAATGAAGTATTTCAAAACTAATTTAATTTGTAGTCAAAGTTATCATTGTAATGCATTTTCGTATTATAATAATTCTTCAACTATTAAAACATTTTGTTTGGTCAATAACCAAAAGATAACCAATTTAAAAAATTACACTGCATTGGTTCTAATTTGTTGATATTAATGATAAAATGCACCTCAAATACAGTACATACAAAAATGTATGTCGAAAAATTTAATATATTATTTTATTATTAATGTATTCTAATATATGCTGTTAGTAGATGCAAATAAACTCATTCAATTTTATAAATAAAATGCTAATAATAATTATATTATTATATATTTTATTATATTAT
>LWCA01000751.1:0-19036 GCA_001642005.1 Intoshia linei | reverse complement strand
TTAGCCCTGAGCGGCAAGCAAAATCTAAAAAAAATGTAAAATGTTGACACCCTATTGGACAGTATAGTAACATATAGTATCAATATATCTTTAGTAAATAGCTACTACAAAGCATTTATCAAAAAAATGAAATCGGTTAATATTAATCGATACTAAAATAAATTATATTGATATATCGTATAAACCACAGTGTTTTTTATGTTTAAAGGTTTTTTCTAATTTCAAATTTAATGCCCTTTTTAATCATATCAGTTAGCAATTTTTTGTTAACGTAGTTATATCATTAACTTTTTTCGACTTTAAGTTTATTACATTTCTGGGGCGCCAAATCGAATTCTATGGAATGAAGGGGTGCCAAGTAGAAAAAGGTTTAAAAACCCATGCTCTAACAATACATCGCTGAATACTACAATGTAATGTTAATTTTAAATGCACTTTTAGGAAAAAACGATAGAAAATGAAAATTTAAATAAAGAAAAGACGAATATTATTACTGAAATGACCCAACTTATGAAAGAGGTAATAAAAAAACTTTGGTTTAACATACGTATTGTATAATTAAAATTTAGAACAATAGTATGAAAAATCAATCAAACCAATTATTATCAACATTGAACGTAAATTGTACGGATAAAAAAGTAAATTTAATAAAAATAAAATTGATGCGAAGTCGCCCTTTCACTTTTTTAAATATACCCAGAAGATCCCTCCCAATTTATACCTCTTGGATAAGACTTATACCTGTGGGGGAACATACTCCCGAAAATGTATTTTTGCAATAGTTTCTAAATATTTTTAATGAAATTTATAAAAATTGACACATTTGTCGTATATGTTGGAAGGTCATGTTTCATTTTTTATCAGAGCCGAACATACCCAGCTAGAGGTCATCCAAAACTGAAAAATGGACCATAAAATATTTTCGCAAACGCTGCATGGTTTTATATACCCTATTCATATCTATAAAGCTCTTTACTTGGCATTTTAAATTGAACACAGATATAAAGTAGATTTAGAATAGTTTTATATTCAATAATGTTTTTTAATGCTTAATTTGGAAAAATTGGGCACCCATTTTACTAAAATTTTGTACAGCCCTTTCCCTCGGTGAAGATATCGGTACGGTAGGTTCTGCACTGTTTATTTTGATTTTTTTTGAATGTATTACTTTTAGTATATGGAATCGACAATTTCTTCATTAAAACAACAAATATTTTCCTTGGAAGAAAGAGCGAATATTTTACAGAATGAATTGTTTGGTACGGAATAAAGAATAAACATTTTTACTTAATCATTTCTCTTTTTTGAGAACGGATGTTTTCAATCTATGGGTAACTAAATCTTTAACCGAGTTTACGTAGATGATTTTATAAAATTTTAAATTTATAGTATAATCTTTACTTATATAATATGTTTTGTTTGTCTGTGTGTGTTATCGTTTATTTCAATAATTACCCGTCTTAGAAATTTATAAAGTCCACATTTCAATTAGTTTTATTAAATTGATCAAAATCAACTCAACCAGAGTTTGGGTTAGCTATCACCATAAAAAAAAACAATTTTAGTATTCCGACGAGTTTATTTGGTAACATTTAGAACAATTCATAAATTATTTTAAAATTATAATAAACAAGTTTAAAGAACCTTATGCTTCAAATTGTGTTTTGAATATACGCCAAAGATAAGATAACATCATCCTCTTCGTTGGCTAAGACCATTATTGTATAAAATGGACGATTAATATGCATCTTTTTTGCACCATGAAATCTCATGGCCACATAGTCATTACACGATTTATTATCCGACGACACCATAAATAGGCTTAACGAAGTATGAAAATTATTACACCATTGAGTTTTGGTATTAAAAAAACTAATATCAGTTTCGTTTGGATAAAATTGTTTTTAATCATACACATCTGTACTAATTGTGATTGGAATACGATATTCTGGGATAATTAAATATACTTTGACCTATTCAGCCGCATTTAATAAACTGATCATTCTATATGGATCAAAATGATAATCCGATATTAGAGGAACAACCAAATACATACGGATATCCTCATTGACAGTATTCAATAAAGTGGCATGCTCTAACGGTGTTTCCAAATATTTTAATTCAGACTGAAATCTCAATCCAGAAACCCACTTTGAATTAAACTGCATTGATAATTTTTCATAATTTTGCATTTTATATATCAACGACATTAATAGACTGTTTACGCTTAATATAGGCTTGTTGGATTCACTCTTTAATATGCAGCTGTATTTTATTTCACTAACAACAACTTTTTTATTATATTTTTGCATTTTAATTATAATATTGTCATTTGATTCGCCTGCGTCGATCACAAATTCATGTGGTCCTCTTTGAAACACGTTGCCGAGTGCTTGAAAACCTTTAGCAAACCGATCTATTTGTGCAATTTTAATGTAATTTTCATAGGCTTTTTTCACTTCATCTGTAGCTCCTTCATACAAAATTAGAAGAATGTAGTGATATATAAGGTATCAAATCAACTTTTTGATTGGGGTGTGTCTCTTTTAAATAATCCATCTGTTGCGATATTAAACTGGGTAAAGCAATTTCTTCCACTTTCATGTTTTAATTAATAGTACCTGCTTTAACGGCATTTGTTCCAAAAATATAGATTGTTAAAATTATACAAAATTTTTTAACGTTGTAATTCATATTAAATATTTATATATAATTATATTATGAAAGATACTTCCAATACATCTATGTCAATATTTAATCATTAAGTTCAAATCGTACAAATAAATGATTTTAAATGATTTAAAATATATCGAAATTTCAATAATCGCAAAAATATATGATTTGCAATATATCATTTTACTTCAAATTGAAAATTTTAAATCAGATTTTATTCAAGGTCAATTTAAAATATTTTAATCAAAAAGTTATATTTTTGACTTTGCCCCAGATTCTCTAATTAATTAAAACCAAATGATACTAAAATTTAAAGAAAACTCTTTTATTAGACCTCAACTTTAGGTCCAAAGTAATCATTTAAAGTTGATAGTAATAGTATTGGTCTGTACTAGCGCAACCGGAATTAGTAAGTTTTTTTTAGTACATTCTTACTAAGTTTTCATGCTTTTTAGTAAGTTTTATGTATGCTAGTAATACTAGCTTAGTATATTTATATTCTCCAGTTATTACTATATTTTGTACATTGTGCTTTGTAAATTTAGTCATAGTCAATATTATCAGCTGGTGAAAATTAAAATGCTACCTTAAAATTAATTTACTATCATTGTGTTTGCACGTACTGATAGTTTTACTGTTATAAGCGTTATGTATTTGCATGTTAGACTAATAATGTTAAAGGTAATATTTATATTTTTTGATTCTATATGTATATATATATATTATCTATATATATTATTTTTTATATTTATATTCTATATTCCTCCTTAAATCGAAAATTTTACATTAATTTTGACATGGTAGCTTCAATGGCGTAATTAAAAAAAATTATTAATTTCAAACATAATTATGGCCAAGTACCAGTGCCGAACCTACCGTATCCGAGATCCTTTTACCGAGGGATCTAGATGAAATTTGTTTTAAAATGGGGGCTTTAATTTACTAAATTTAGCATTAAAAAAATTATTCAATATCCACTAATTTGTGTGTTAAATTTAAAATGTCAACACAAGAGTTTTAGAAAGGTGGATAGGGTTATATGACATTATAATTTGTTTACAAAATTTTTAAGGGGTTATTTTTCATTTTAAGAGTGGCCACAAGCTTGCTAGGTTCGGTTCTGGGAACTACTATCGAACTAAGTTAAATCGTTACCTAGATTAAATTTAATACACGAGGAAATTATTCACGTTATTCAGTAAATTTTCATTTTGATTATAATTTTTCTTATGGACCACTTTGGGAACCACTGCTCTAGTCTGTATTGAGCAGTAGTTCACAATAATGGATGAATCGACCTCTATTCAACTAGGTGCAATTTGGAAATAAGACCTCCATTTCATAAATTTTCAAAAATATACAACCCAGTAGTTTTACATAATCTTTCGAGTTTATTTTATATGTTTATACATCTATATAAACATTGATGAATAAACAAATAGAAAGGTACGAAAATATACAATAGTTGTAAAATTATATAAATTATGACTGAATTTATCGATAAAGACAAGTTACATTGGAATGGAAAATTTTATGTAAATTACCTTTTATTATCATGAATCACAAAAATTTTTTATATTCTTGTTAGTATTCTATTTTCTGGTTTTTCTCAGTAACAAAATAGTCGTTCCCATTAGATTTTCCACCAATAATACTGAATTGTAAAAAAATATGATTTATAATATTAAAATAATTCACCACAGCTGGCATACAAAATACAAATTGAAAGAGCTAATTTATATTTTTAGGACAATAAAAGCGTGATATTAAAATACATAGAAAAGTTGGGTCAAAATTATGAACAATTTTATCAATTAATAAATGAATATACATTTTTAATGAAAGATACCACATCCAAGCTTAAAACAGGATTCGAAAGATTAAACAAAAAAATCATTGATATAACTGACATGTAATGTTTTACAAGTTGATCAATTTATATTATCATTATATCATTGTGTAAACTTTAGAGTGGTGTCTCAATTGGTTATAACATTAACATGAGTCTCAAATTAGTACTTTTATTTTTAACCACATTCAAAGTTATCAAGATACATTTTAAACCTTCGACGGAGCTAACTTATAATACGTATCCATATATGTAATTTATAAGACAAATAATATTGTGAATCGATTTGAGAAAATAGTCATTTGTTGTATAACCCTTATGATTATTTAATTAACTTTTTCGTTATTTTCTTACATCAGTGATTGTAATGTTCAGTTATATTTTATTTTAACATGCAATCATCACTTAAATTGGAACGTTAATGATTTTTAGTCTACACCTTTTTGGATTCAAATTAAGAAAAGTAAAAGGAAATATCATAAAAGGTTTAAGAAAGAAATCGACTTATTTACTAAAAATTTTAAATATTTTTAAAAAAAAATAAAAACAATATTTTAATTTTAAATATATACAATATAGTATATACATATATATGTATATAATGTTTTTTATTTTGAATGCAAATTTGCACTCGTTTTATTATATTGTCAAAACAAGAAGTTTACCATAAAACAGTAGTATAAAAACTATTGTCAAAAATTTTATAAAACAAAATACAAGCATCCATTTATAAGGTAGCGTATGACTAAGATTTTTTTTATAATAGGGCCCACGAATAATATAAAATAGCTAAAGGGTTCATGTACTAAAAAAGGTTGATAAAGTATGGGTTCTTAACCACGGGTGTCGGCGCCAGGGGGTATCAAAAAAAATTTTATCCATATGACTTTACAGCAGTGGTCGGTAACCAGTAGCTCACAATATATAGGATGTTAAAAATAAAATAAAAACATTCCAATCCTAAAAATTGTCATAAATAGGATAAATTCCAGACAAAATAAAATTGTAAAAACCTATTTAGTCATTTTCAATTGTGATAATATATATTATTAATAACCAATGTAATACATATTTAAAAATACCAATTATGTATCAATAATAAACGGAATCAGCACTTTATTCCATATTTCAGTTGAATTTTACGAATATTGCTAAGGATTGTAATAAATATAAAAATGATAATAACAAAGTTGTATTACTTTCAGTAATCGCTGTTGTAGTTTTAATTTAGATTTTAAACAAAATTTTTTGGCAATGATAATTTGAGATTTAAAAATTGCGTAGCAATGTAAAAAATTCCGAAGGAATAAATTATATAGATTTTCACCCATATTTCTTTATTGGAAATGAGTAGACGTTCAATGCACATTTTTTTTGAAATTGTAGGATCAGTATTTACATTTTCAATTTTAATCGAAATATTTGAAAAATTTTGGTTGATAATATATTAAAAATTATTTTTCATCTGGAATGCGTAGATTTCTGGGGTTGAAATTTTGTATTTATATCAACTGGAATAAACTCTATCAGAACAATCTTTTTGTTAATTGTAGGACCATTAATTATTTCAAATATATTTTATAATAAAATAGTTTCCAAATAAAAAAATGAATATTAGAGTACTTTTTTGACAGTGAAGGCGTCACTTATTTAAATTAAAAAATTTTGTGTCTTAACAAAATACAACTGTGCCATCTGTTTTTTTTTAAATTCTAGATCTGTTTTCATTTTAAAAAAAATGGTAATATAGGGTTTGCATCGTGAAAATTATTTTTTTGAGGTTTCCATTTATGATGATGTTTATGATTTTAAGAACTATCCCAGAATTTATGATTAAAAAATTTTAGAACATGTTTCATTTTTAAAACAATAGGGTAATTTCGCGGTTTGACCATGAAGGTATGCGTTTCTGAGGCTGAGATTAATGACAATGTTAATGATTTTTAAACGCGTTCAGAATGCATGTTTTATTAAATTTTTGGGTTGATTTTTTTAAACAAAAGAGGAATTTGTGTTTTTGACCCTGAAGGACTGAAATACTGAAACTGAAAGATGGATAAAAATGGTATTAGAAATTCGGTTTTTTTAAATCCTGCGATTGTCAATTATTTCAATATATGGTTATACACAGAAACACACACATAAATTAATTTTTATTTAAGTAAAGAATATATGCCAAAAATTGTTAAAAAAAATTGTAGTATCAAGATCAAAAATCACATTGAGATAAAAAAATTGGTATGTCAAAGTTTAATTTTATTTTGGTTGATAATAATGCATGATAGCTATCATTATAATTATAATTACATGTTATAATTATAGTATGTAATTATAAAATAAAATTTTATTTGAAATTTAAATTAACGAATAACGGTAAATTTTCAAAAACGAGGTCTATATAATTTTTTGATATAAAAAAGTGACCACGAGATGCAAAAGGTTGCCGACCCCTAATTTATATTCTACATATACTAATTTATATTGATAAAAAATACGATCGTGATCTACCGTTAAGGTAAAATTTTACTAGAAAAAATGATGTATTAGATAATTATAGTTTTATTTTATAAGGCTTTTGCTTTTTAATTTTTTTTAAAAGTTGCAATTGGTTACCCACTGATAATATCATTCCATTCAAATCAATTATAGATCCATTCAAACAGCATTAAACACATACACCGGAATATTCGAGTACATGTATCAATCTCAAAACGATATTTTTGACTATTTGGCGACGTCACATACTGCATTCATACAAATATTTATCAAATCGTACAAAAAACGCCTAAATAAGGTTTTTTAAATTTGAAGTATTGTAATATAGCAAAAAAGATGTGTAGAGGTTTTACGAAAATTAAAGAAAGTAGTTTATTATTAGTAAATAAGTCTACATTTATGATTTTCTAATTACTGTAGCGTTTATCACGGAATTAGTAATTGAAACCTTATGAATTAATGTTTAATCGGTTCGAAGTGCTCAGTTTCGTTGTAGATATATCATCTTTTCAAAAATAGATATATTGGAGGATCGTTTCTCATTCTACTCAATCTCACTGAACACTAATAGTAATGATGTTTCGTTAAAATTCTATTGCAATTTGCAAAGCATATTTAATCTTTTGCAGTAATAAATAGCAAAAATTTTTATATTTTACCCGAAAATAAATTTCATATAAAACGGGGCAATTTGTGTATATTCACAAAATACATAATTTAAAAGTTTTTTTTAAGATTACAATATTATATACATATGTATTACGATTACATTTTATTAATGAAAATTTAAAATTTTTATTGAATGAGGGGGCAATTCTAAAAAAAGTTTGAGAACCACTGACGTAAAATCCCTTTTTGTATAATATTCATTTCATCATTATAATTCTCAGTTATCGAAACCCAATTAACAATTAAAAGCACCATTAAATAAGTAAACATTTTGGAAATTTAGAAAGTTGCGACAAACTAGTTTCTTTCGATTTTTCAAACATAGAAATCATGTCAATTTTAGATTCTAAAATGATCTATCCTACCCACGCATTAAAAAAATTTATCCATTAAGCTACAAAACCTTAGTTCAAAATTTAATGATTGAATTAATGAAAATGTCAGTTTATTATAATGCACTATTATATTTTATTGGCTGAATAAATATAATTAAATAATCAATAATTCAAAAATATGATGTATGCTAATCTCTAATTTGAATTACATTGAAATAAATAAGAAAAATTGAGAATAATCATTTAAAAATCCATAATATCAGTTAATTTTCGAATTGATTATAGTTTTGTATATGTATTTATATACTCGTTGGTAGATAACATAAATGTATTGATTTTATATATATGCTATAATTATAATTTGATAGATACATTTAGTTGTACGAAGAATTGGAAAAAAGTGAAGAACTAAAATATAGAACCTATACATATGTAAATACATCTAAAAGAGAAGTTATTAAAAAGTACAAATCATTTACTAAATTTGAAGATTCAAATAAATCAAAATCTGGCAAATCGGTATAATTATATCCTTACTTATATAAAACTCTTAGTTTGTCTGTCTGTTATCGTTTATTTCAATAGCTAAGAGTCTTAGAATTTTAAATATTCCACAATTCTATTATAAATTTTTCCGGGTGAAAGTAAGATAAATTTCAATCTCGTCAAGCTAGTATTATTATAAATCATAATAAGAATTATAGTATCAATAATACCAATTTAAGTATTATATTATTATTAACTTGAAATATTATAGAGTAAACCCACAAATAGTGAAAAATACGGCATATATAAAAGTAGTGAAGCTTGCTATCATACTGCCGTAGATCATTACAATACGATAACACAAAATTTTGCAAACAAAATTAAATCCAAAGTTTCAGAGGTATACACTTGTACAATGCACATTAGGGCTATTCCAATTTGGACTTTTTTTTGAAATTTGAAAGACGCATATAGATAATAATCTTAATTTAATTTGCTGCAGAATGATACAATTTTTTTATTTTCGTCACAAAAAAACCCAGAGTCTTACCTTTTTCTGTTTTCGTAACATTTTTCATTTTAATAAAATATGGTAACATTTTTTTCCCCGTAGTTTTTATGCATTTGTTATAATTTTAAGATCTAACATAGATCATGTGACACTAATCATATTAATTAAAAAAATCAATAAAAAATAGTTTATTTTAGACACAGTTCACGGACAAACTTTTCACCATTTTTAAAAAAATTATATAATTTCAAAAAAAAACATGAATTTATATGAACTGGGTCAAAATATTTTAAATGCTTATACTCAAATATTTTTTAAGTAGTATTGTAAAAAAATAATTTTGTTAAGTTTATGATATTAAGAGTAAAATAAATTTAAAAATGATAAAATTTAATTTATCACTTTTGTGAATATTTTTTCATAAGTACATTTTTACATAAATAACTATAAACAAATTTATATCATATTTGTTTGTTAAATTTAATTTAAATTCGTACCAATTTTTTAAGATATATTTTCAATTTATTAGTTAGTTTACTAGCATTAATTAATGTCGAAAATGATCTTTCACAAGGTTCAATGGTCATTATTAAACCGATGATTCAACATAATATGAAAATATTTCGGAAATTTCTTGTAAACTTTCAAATGATGAAATCATTTCAATATTTGACATTTTTAAAAGTTTTATAGATTCAGATAAATTTAAAATTGGTATTATTGACAAATTTATTAACACAACAGATTATTAAAATTTTCAATAAACTAACTGAGAAATCATAAAATGAAAACTTTAAATTTCCAGATGCGGGGGTTAATTTGAATAAAAATGAAAAATATTAATATCAGTCTGCAGCAAATTAAGTGGCGCTCATTTTCTATCTATTTCATTTTTATATTAGTAAAATGGAATAGCCTCAATGTACATTGTATTTAGTTTTTATTTTATTAACATTGATGTCACATTATCACATGCAAATGTACATTTACAATTATACCAAGATGAGACGATTGTAATATTTATTCACTTTAGGAAGTATATCAATTGGGAGAAGATCGTAGTATAACCATAACAAATTCCTTAATTCAATTTTGTAACGAATACCTCAAAAATAACAAGATTTTGGGAAAAGAAATTAAAACATTAAAGAAAAAATTGGAAACTGAAGACATTACCAAAGTTTATTCGGATCAACTTAATGTACAAACTTTTAAATTAAAAGCAATTAACGATTTTGGAAAACTTACTGCATATCCAGTATGACTAAATTTAAATTTTTTGCATACTATTATGATACAATATATTCAAAAATTTCTGATGTTTATCAATCTTGATTCAAGCATGTATCAATTGGACACGATAAAATCGAATTCAAGATTCCTTTCATTTTTTTATAAATTTTGACCATTTAAAATAGATTCACCAATGCCAATTGTTTGATGCACGTTTGATCACAACTAATATATTTAACTTGATAATCATTGATATTTGCAGGTAGAAATGCTGATCAAAAAAGAAAAAAATGAAAAAAAAAATCACCACACCCCTGAAGAAAATTCAATTGTCACCTATACTGAAAGTGTATTTAAAGAAGAAAAGGGTAGAAATTACGTTACAGATAAAAATATGGTAAAACGCATAAATTTTTATTCATTTAAATTAATTTTAAAATATTTATGTGTATTTATTTACTATGTGTGTGGTAACATTTGAAATTTGTTAGCATTTCTATATTTTCCAACTACTGCATATGAAGTATATAAAACGCAGTGTTAAATTTTGATATTATTTTGAATGAACGTTATTTTGAAATGGTAAATTAATCATTTTGTATAATGATGGCAAGCCAAAAATTGAAATTTTTATATTTTACAAGACACTGATTCAACATTACATGAATAATGGTTAATGTTGACAATCAATAGAAGCGTTTCGACAAATTTTTCTATCAATTAATTTTGATAAGAATTCACTTTTACCAATCCTTTTAAGAAAAATGCAATTATTATTACCCTTTAGAGAAATTTTTTTTCAAAATAGAGCATAATAAATTATGAGAATTTTTAATTTAATGTATTTATTGTTAGTTTAAATCAGGGGTTCTCAAAGTGGGCACTACGCCTCCAGGGGGGATTCATTTCGTTAGGGACGATTGTAAAAAATAACATATAGTACTTGTATATAATAATATAATATAGTGTGGGGCTTAGGGGTGTGAACGAATTTTTATATTAAAAGTGCACCCTTTCACCATATGAAAATTTTAAAAATATTCAATTTGCACCCAATCTTACCTCTCAACTGTTAAAAAAACCTTGGGGCATCGCCTCTAAACTTTTGAACAATGTATCGCTCACAGTAACTAATATATGACAATTTTCTTAAAAATATTATTTTAAATATTAAAATTTCTATACAAATAGCTATAAAGATACGCAAAATTATCGTCTAGCGAATCATGAACGCCGAATTGATAAAAAAACAGATTCCAATGAGAAAACTGAATAAATATAAAATAACATAAATTTAAAATTAATTGTTATGGAAATAATTATTACTATGAAATTTACTATATAAAATAAATTAAATTTTGCTCATTATTCATATTTTAAAGTGTTTTGCACCAGGGTTTTTTTAATCTTTTTTATATAATTTTTTGATAATTGTGTATTATTCAACTTCATCTTCCACGTATTGAGATGCACTTTTGTGTTTTTGCAAAAAAGTGAAAAAATTCACACCCCTAGTGTGGCTAGTATAATTGATAAATTTTTTGGTTTTAAGTGGATATTTCTATCCTAAGTTTGGGATTCATTGAGATAAACAGTGATTCAGTAATAAGTATATAATTTTTATTATCACTTATAATATTATTTATATTAATATCTCATAATCAGTTGAATTAAAAAAAATTG
The DNA here is from genome assembly GCA_001642005.1 of Intoshia linei. Taxonomy (NCBI): domain Eukaryota; kingdom Metazoa; phylum Orthonectida; family Rhopaluridae; genus Intoshia; species Intoshia linei. The sequence goes on along the minus strand of LWCA01000751.1, from coordinate 7,101 downwards.
GTTAATTACAATAAATTTACTTAATAATTATTCAGTAAATTTCTAAATCAATGTTATACGACGTAGTCGAAAATTTTTTCAAGGGATGTTGAAAAAATATATTGACTACATAAGTTTGGGAACCTCTGGTTTAAATTTTTAAATTTTTTCCCAATAAAAATTTCGATAAATAGTCAGCACTAGTCGTGGCCAATCAAAAATAGTGATGTAATGAAACACGGGTGGATGAATGGACCAAACGGATGTATACTAAAAGTAGTTTTCATTTTTCTCAGAATTCTAATGTTCCAAGTCAGTCTGAGTTACAGGTTTCATGTCCAACTTACCTAATATTAAACATACTGGATAATTTAAATATTAATACTGTAGTATAATTTTCTCCATTAATGACATGTACTCATTTTAAAATTTAGTTACTATTTAAATTCTACCCTTTATTGTGTACAAAAGAAAGATTAAATAAAGCAAAAAGAATGAAAATGTTACTTGAAAAGGGGCATATTTTGGATACCGTATCTCTGTTAGATAAGAATTTTAAAAGTATATAAATATATTATAGAGCAGCAATACAATTGGATAAAATGACAGAAGACGGAAAATCCAAATTATCTTCTGAAAAAATAAAGTACATGACTTCAATTCATAAAAAAAAATATCAAAAATTTGTCAAACTCACTCAACACTACGACGTAAATATTTAAAATTTATCTAAATATTATAAAGGGGTTTTCAATGTTCACCAAGTCACCTCGATGGAACATGGAAAAAAATATAAATTTGGAATCTAGAGAAAATTATACGCGAAATTTTAATTTTTTTTTATGATCCATCTTTATTCAATTATGAATTTTGTGGCGTGAGGGATAGAAATTAACTCTATACATTTATATTGTGACGTGCAGAATGATTCAGTTTTTGAATTAAGAACATATTTATAAGACCATTGACAAAATGACTATAATGTAAATAAAAATTTCTTAAACTGTTTTATAATATGTATGATTATGATCCATTTAAAATTCATAACTCAAATATGTATTTAAAAAATTCAATCCACCACGCGGGTAAACGTTGTACTCATCAGTAACCATTATTAAAATTTGATTATAGATTTTGGTTTCAATGTTGGAAAAAAAACTAAATGAAGAAATGAATAAAATTTCAACGTCATCTTTTGATTCAATGGATTATTCAACAGTTAGGTAAGAAATTAAAAATAATTTATAAACTTTTTCTTTTAGAAAATCTCTACCCTCATTAGACCAATACCATGAAAGCACACCACCTATACCTACAAAATCAACATCAAAGTAATATAAACATAATTAAAATTAATTTTCAAATTATAGAAATTATTCTGGTTTAATCAAATTAATGAACGAATCAAAATCGAGTGATAATCTCAAAATACCAGAGTAATATTTAGTAAACATTTAAAACCATGTTTCTCAATCTTTTCTCCATTAGAATTAAATAATTTTGACTAACAAGAAAATCTTTACTATACATCACTGTTTCTTAACATTTTTTACTTCAGGGTGCAGGTATTGAATGAATGCATTAAGTGATTAATTCAAATAAAATTTATAATTTCTTTGAAAATCGATTTTAGTTTATATTCTACTTTATAATTTATGAGGTCGGGAATCCCGAGTCGGGACTTTTATTTTTTAAGTTAAACACAATAATGTGAATCATAAATTATGATTGATAATATTATTTTAAATTGTTACATTTTAAGAATATATAAAATTAAATTAATTAAAATTGATAGGCTTAATGAAATAAGACATTCTACTCCAAATCTGATTCAAGATGATACATCTATATTTACTGAACCTTCAGAAAATATGGATACTTATAAGCATATACAAAATAAAAAATGAATTATTGTAGCATATTAAACACATTTTAAATAAAACTTTAAAAACTCTGTCAATAAGTACCGACTTTTGAGAGCGACCACTGTATCTATTGTTTCCATTAATTTTGAATTTAGATAATAGATTTAATAATTTATTTAAATTAATGTTTAGTAAATCTACCCATTAATTCATTAATATCATTAGGTTTTGATATTTTTTTAGGAGTCATCTTTTTTTCCTCAAATAATTCAATAATCTTACTCAAATTTTTTACTCGAGAATGCGTATCTAATTGGCGATACGAAGGTAGATACAAAATTTCTCCATGTTGGTTAAATGGTTCATTGTAACCATAGCATTTTCTTCTATTATAATCGAAAATATATTTTTTTAATTTTTGCTGTTTTTTAAGAAATTCAACACCTCCTTTTGATATTTCGGGTCCTATAATAAATATAAGTAATGAGTGACAAGTTTCCACTAGCAATATTAGTATTACTGTTAATTTGGTTGTTATGGGGAACATTTTCTATTAGGTATTATCGATAAACTTTTTTGAATCAATTATAATTGATAATAACCACTATAAATCCATTACCTTCTAAAATTAACAGGACGATATTATTATTTTAAATTTTTATGAACTCATCCATCCAGACCTATTAAATTCAATTATGAAACAAACAAAAAAAGAAAAGATTCCAATCATTAACAATTTTGTATTCAACACAAAGGCAAACAGAGATAATGCATAAAATCAACAATAATAACCTATTAGAGCTATATTTGTATCGATTCTCAAATCATTCCATTGCAAATACTGATCCATAGTCAAGATATGTGCACCAATCATTATAATACCAATAGGTATTGCAATCAAGCTTTTCAAGCGTTTAAATCCATATCTGTACTTTAGTTTTTTAATCATTTCATGATATAAAACATATCCAGAAGCTGAAAAAAGAGAAAATGAAAAAAGTCGCACAAGACCATACATCTGACTCAGCTCCAACATTCCTCTAATGATTCCAAACTAAATAATAAAATTAAAATTCCCATGTTTATTGAAAATTAATGTATAGTAAGAATTTTCAAAGCAAAAATATATCAATCATTTTAAGTACGATAATAATAAAATAAATATTACCTGTTATAAATTTCAAAAATTGCGGTAAAAATAAAATTTATGTCGAGAAAGTAACTTATAATGACAAAAAGTTCCAAATAAATTGATTAATATTTCATCATTCTCACGTGTTTAATTGTTATTTTTATTCATCATAATCTTAGGCATCTATTTTATTGAAAAAAGATTATATTAACAATTAATATTATGAATTTTTCGATATTTTAATATTTGGAATGTTTAAATTATAAAGTCGCAAAATTTAAAAAAATATTTATACAGGTAATATTCAGTTATCAATTTCCATTGCTACAATTACATATTTTATAAATCGCAGTATAATATTTTTTTATCTACACCTCGACAAATTAGAAGTTTGACAAAAATGCAGAGGTAAGAATCTATCCACCATAAACTATTTATAATTAACTTTAAAATTTCATAATACAGTATAAATCATAAAACTATAAAAAATAACGAGATAAAGAAAATAAAGTACTAATAAAATAAACCTTTTTAGCTTCTTCACTTAAACACATACAGTCTAATATATCAGAGTTTTGTGGTTTTTTCAAATCAATGTTTGATTCACTACTGCATATTTTTAATCCAGAAGATAATATCTCTTGTTTGTCTTTAAATTTAAAATATGATGGTATTCCTAAAGACGAAACTCTAATTTTGAGATTTCCATCAGTGGCAACATGTAAAGTTTTTGAAAGGTAGGGCGTTAAATTTAATTCAGAACGGTATGGTATAAAGTTGTATAAAAGCAACTAAAATGAAAATGTTAAAATATATACCCGTCGTTCTTAAACTTTTTTATGTAACACACCAGGATAGATTATAAAAATGATTGTCTCATAAAAATAATGTTCATTTTATTTTTTTATTAACACGTAAACATGAATTTATTTCTTTCTCACAAAAAAGGAATAAAAGTTCACCTTTTAAGTTTACTCTCCAGATCAATATTTTATAACTCGACAACCATTTAAATTACTACAGTAAAATTTAAGTATTATTTACCATTTATTTATAAGTGAAAAAAAAATTTATACAAATATCAAAATTTCAAATACTCCCAAAATGTTCAAACCTTGCCTAAGCGTGTCCACCTAAGTTTTAGAACCACTGATATGTACATTATATACGAAATTAATAATACAAATTTTCACGTGCTAACTGATATTACAACATGTAGTACATATGGTATGTTACACACTGAAGTATTACAATGTTCATTGAATATAGCTATATATACAGAGTGACTCGTCATAATTAGATAAAATAGGGTAGACCAGTCAAATGTAATTAATTAAGATTAAAATATATTACATCATCGATGAGTTTTTCTAAGTATGGTGTCATATTATAAGGATTCTTTTTATCTTCACAATTTGAAAGAATACGCTTTCTGACTATTTTTTCATGAGGCCAAGCCATATATAAAAATCCAACTATAGTCGCACCATAATATTTGTTGAAATTGATGCGAGTGACTCCGTAAAGTGAATTAAACGACATTTAGATGTTATTTTTTATTTTTAAAAATAAATAAAAGTATTATCAAATTAACTCTTTGGATTACACTAATAGACAATTTCCAACTTTTTGTTGTGCACCCAGACAAAATTATTTACATATGTAAGAAAATTTTGAGATTTTAAGAATGAGTTATTACGAATATTATTATTTTTATAAAAATGTAAAGGGAGTTTTTTAAAAAATATATCAAAAACCTATAACTTTCATTCGCTGTTTCATAACTTTATAAATATTATTTTTTGATGCAAATTTCACAATAAATACAAAATTAACTATTCTGTTGGATTAATTCATCAAAAGGGATAATATCACTATATTAATATTAGGGCACACTTTTAACTTTAGAGTCGTTTTTTAAAAAAATAAGGCCGTGCACCTGTGTAAAATTTTTTTGTTTGAGATATAATTAAAGCCTTGTTAGTTTGATTTGCTATATTAATCAAAAATTTTAAAGGGAAAAATAATTTTAATGTACAGGTATAAATTTAAAGTAAAAAATTTTAGAAATTAATAGACAACTTTATTACTTATTAAAATAGATATTGTATTAGTCGTATTGAAAGATTTTTAAGGTGATCTTAAAGTTTGGATTATTTGATTGCTATTAGGGTTTATAATAGAATTTGTCGATGAAGGCAGATCTGCATATCTTCCCAATTGAATCTTTTTTGTTCATAAAACGAAAGTGTTTTTTATACAACAAAAAATGCATATAATTCTTAAAGCATTTATATAATAACTAATATCTTGGTTTTATGGACCTCTTTTTGTTACTTCTAAGGCTTCGATAAGTAGTTAAACATAACTTATATATTACTGTTATGTACTACGTACAAACAACACCTGGCTCTGCCGAGGGCACATTTTTATTTTAATCGAAATATTTAATTACAATCTAAATCACTGAAACAGAAATTCAGTATTCATCACTTGTGTGGAAGAGTGTAATAGTAAGATATAATTTGTAATTTTAATATACAAAAATCAAAATTGTCTAGTTTGAAATTTCATTTTATGGTATTTTTTTATTCTTCTTTTTTCAAGTCTTTTAACACGAACCCAGTAACCCCACGTATCTTTGTCGTAATTCTTGACCGATTCTTCAGTTGATATCAATTCAAGAGGTAAATTCCAAAGCCAATCAGGATATTCATCATCTTTACCTAATTTGACTGGTTCGGTATTCTTAATGTAATCACTGCCACATAGGTGAGAATTTAATTTTTTCTTGTCAGTTTCTAACGGTGGATCGTTAACTAAACGCAATCGTGCTAAATCTAAAAACTGTAATTAATAGTATATTTTTTAAAGCTAATAATATATATTATTATACATGTTGACAGCCATTTACATCAGGGTAGACAATTCTATCCACTAATTAATCCATAAAAATTTTTCCACTTTTTATTACAACACATACAAATAAATCCGATGAATTATATAGAATTTAAAAACATTATATTCTTGAACTTCGTAACCATTCTCTATAATACATTTAAAATATCAAGTTAAGCACCTTGGAAAGTGACTAAACCCTAGTCACTAAGGATATATGACAGTACGCATCGTTTTCGAATATTTTTCATTTTCGAGTGGCCTCGAGCTTTGCTCGGCTCTGCATTTCATATCCATTACTCAAATAAAAACGCATTTTAAATTTAATTCAAAAATTGATAAAATATTAAGTGATGAAGAATATTTGACCCAGAAAATATTATTCAACATACGTGGACATTAAACATTATAAATAATGCAGTTAAAAATGTATATACAAAATTAATATATGGTTTTTACAAATATAATCAAACTTTTGTAAATGTTTATCAAAATGTTTATATTTTAAAGCATAATAAAACTTACAAAGTGGAGTGCATGATATATTCCTGAAAGGAATACATTTTAAAGATTTGAATACATTCAGAAAATTCATTTTGAATTTAAATTTATTATTCACTTTAAATAAAGTGGCCAGAAAAAATACGTATTATCAATTTTAGTTTATTTGGTGTTAAATGTAAAGCCAAAACTACTTATCTACGATGACGAATAAAAATTTTCGGCTTAAAATGTATACAAAATATACTAAAAATGATAATACGTATTAATTTGGCCACTTTACTTTAAAACTACAATTTTCTCTCTACTATTCTCCAGTCTATACTCAGAATTTACAATTCTGGGACCAAACAGCAAAAGCTTCAATGTTATGTCAAAGGGCACAATTGTGAATTATAACTAAAAATAAATTTTAACCACCGCTCCACATGTCTGAACTCCAAACTTTAGACTTTACTTTTGAATTTTAAATTTAACTCACAAAACAGTTGATATTGAAAAATGAGGCCCCATATTACAAAAATTTCGCCAGTTTTTTTAAAAATCACATTTGAAGAAAGTACCGTAAGGTTGGCAATCGATAAAAATTTTTATAATTTTTAAAATTTATAACGGTAAATTGAATTAATACAATTAATTTGTTTTTATTTATTCTTAATATATTTATTATAAATTTATTATAAATTATGTACTACTAAACCTATTTTATTGGAATATCAATACAGT
>LWCA01001129.1:0-12002 GCA_001642005.1 Intoshia linei | reverse complement strand
CAGTTGTATCCTGTTAACACACACAAAAAATTTCAATCCGAATAAGTGATGACTGCACGGTCAAAAAAGCATTTTGACTAATTAAACTTAATTTAAAACTAATCTCTCGGGTTAGACGAGTCAAATAGTCCATTCAAACTTTACTGGCGATAGAAAAATTTGATTTGGTTATTAATTTGATTAGTGAATGTAAATTTATTATTTGTTTTCAATTAAAAAATGTCAAATGCATTCAAGACAGTTTGGATGAAATGACTGAAATGAAAAGTCTGATTGGACTTTTGGCAGAAAAACAAATTTGTGATTACATGAAGAATAAGATTATTGTCATTTCACGAATGTCGCTCAATTCTTTGACGGGTGATGATAACGATGGTGGTTTAGATATTTTTAATATCATGCAGAATAATGACGTAGTGCAAGCAGAATAAAAGAATAATGGTCAATTTCTGAAAATCCAATTATTCTAAATATTATTCGAAAGTTCTGATTATTTTTCTTCGATTATTGTAAGCGATTAACCGGCTTTTTGATTAATTGATTAATCGGATATTATTCCCTATTGAGTACAGTGTAAAAATCTGGTGTTAACAAATTCTAAAGAAAATTAGTTTTACTTTTACTTTTGCGCTGGAAAAACAAATTTTTTTTGAATACAAAAGTGAGTGCGAATTTTAAAACTGTTAGGAAACCTTATCATTAACAATAATACATGTTATATACAATATATTATTGCCGTCAAACATTTTTTCAACGACCTTGCACAAGTAAAAAAAATTCTAAAAAAAAATCGATAAAGTTTTATCTTAATTTTACGACACACAAAAGTCTTTGAAATTATTGAAATTTATTTACTTTTTCAAAAAAAAATGCTGTTAATAACAAAAATTAAATTTCCAACTTATCAAAGATATACTTATCGAACGTGTTACCCATTTAACATGACAATAAAACAAAATTTAATGATAAATGTAATGAGTGGGATACAATAAGGTTAAATAATCCATTTTTTATATTAAAAAAATAAAATAATTATCAAAATGACATGTACTATATACATTTATTTATAAAGAACAAAATTATCCTATTTTGAAGAAAAATTTTTTAAAATTCTATATACTTCAAGATAATTTAATTGAAAAGTTTAAATGGAATCATTGTTACTTTCTCGTTACTCAATTAAATTACTGAAATAAATTCTATATGCCATGAATTCAAATAAACGATAGGTAGAATACCAAACTATGAGTAGTTAACATTAATAAAAACTTATTGATTAATTTATAATATTAATAAAAGTTACAATAAAAATGACATCCTTACTAATAAAAAATAAAAGTTACTAAAAATAAGAGTGGGTATGTATGTGTAACCATTTATTTAGAAATCTGATATTCTCAGAAATTGAAAAAACGTAAATTCTTGGGTAGTTTTTTCCGGTACGAACATACGTTAAATTTCATTCTAAGAAATTTTCATTATCATTTTCATGACCGAAAATAGAAATCACTTTCATAAAAAAATAATAGTCTCATTTTCTAAAATCCCATGTCCCTTTTAAATTTAAATAAATTAAACTTAAAAAATTTTCCAATATTATCTATTAGTTTATAATAGTATACTCGTCGTACGACCCAACCCCTCTCCGCAAACCTGCAGTTACATAGTATATTAATTATGTGTCTACATAAATATTTCAACTATAAGAAATGTAACACTTCTCCTTCGTTATTTGTAGGCTGATTTTGGTTGGTACATAAAATGATGTATTAAGATAACACAAGAACAAAATTGTATATAATGAAAAAACATTTACCATCAGCTTGACGAAACAAATATACATTTAAACTTTATTACTTTAAAAAGGTAAATATATCAGTGTAACGTAGTAAAATTAACTTAACTCTATTGATGTATCACCAAAAGTTCAAAGGTAACTTGTAAAAAAGTTACAAAAGTTTAATTACAATAGAACATTTTTATACCTAGGCTAAATAGTACACCCTTATCGATGTTGAAAATGATATGAGTTTATTTTAAGTATAACTTGTGTCAATATTTATTATAATTTAACCAACAATTCATGACCAAAATTTGATTGAAATGTATGAAAAATATATAGTGAATGAATTATTAATTGATTCAACATGTATAAGAATTGAATAAAAATTACCTGGGTTATAATGTGGATCTGTTTGTTTTTTTCGTGGCATGTCTTTCTGTAGTTTTAAGAAACTGTATTTCAAAAATAATTTGTTAGTATTGCGTTATTTTCTAAAAATGAAATAAGTGACCTCTAATGAATCTGCGTTATTTTAAATTACTAAATAGTGCCAAAAATGTTAGTTTACAATAAATTACAAATTTTAAATTAAAATTCTAATTGAAACTGAAATTTTATAAAATTTCGCCAAAAGTCTAAAAATAAAAATGACTGAATTTTCTCCATCTATGTGTGAAATTTTGTAGATAATTGTATAACACTGTTGTTAAAAATGATCATTATCACTTGGAACAAATGGTTTGCCAAGTACTTATCAATGTGTTTGTACAAAAAGTTAAAAAGAGGTAAGTTCAACTAGTCTGGTGAGAAGATTGAAGGTCAGATAATGGCAGTAATTTAAATTAAATTTGTTTGATAAAATGGGAAATTTGAGATAGACGAACGAATTTAAAAGATAAAAATTTGAAATAGTACACATACGCATTTTATAAAAAATTAAATATGTGATGGAAATTAATTCAATTTTGAGACAGTCGCAAATATGCATTTGCAATTCCATCATTGACTAAAATGTTAAAATTACCTATATATTGGAGTAGTGGTTTTAAATTGTTTAATTGGTGCCAATTAATTATATCTGGTAATATTTCGAAAAGTAACGATATGCATTGGTGATATATGGAGAAAACAACAAAAATTAACTGAGACAGCTATTTTTATATAAATAGACCTTTAATTATACAATAAAACTAACCAGCAGCTGGTAGACAAAGTTGCGCTAGCTAGTGAAACTGCAACAAAGAAAAACCATTTAATCGTATAGTTGCATGTCATGTAGTGTACTGTACAATTAAATAAACTGGGCTATCTAATGTTATTAACAAATCAGTGATTAGGGCAGTATATACATGTAGTATTGTGTAATAAAAATAATACTATTTTTTACACTAGCTTACCATTAGTTGAATGGGATTCATTGAGTCATTTTTATTTATATATAACATTTTTATTTTTACTCTTCCGATAACCATTTCATGCTACAGTTGTGTCTATTAGACCAAACAATTCTAATTTTACCAATAACAAAAATATGGGTCAATCTTAAATGCAAATTCAATCGAAAGGTTACACACATAAATTATAACTTTCATATCGTCTGTAATTCACATTTTCATATTTTAATCTACAAATTGGGTAATAAATTCATTTTTGTGAATTATCATGTTAATATTCGTTATTTTATAAATACAGTTGTATGTAGTTTTTTCGATTTGTAAAAATGTATATTTTTTAAATTATAAATTTCAATTTCGAAAATAATGATGCAAATTATCACAAGTGGACATTTTTATCGATTATGACTGATTTTTGTATTTGGAATGATTGATTTTATTATTACACTGTCCAACATTGTCAAAAGAAACTTAATGTAACATATATTAAAATAATCAGCTAATTTTTGTGATTCTAACGATATACATATTTTCATAATTGAAGATCTAAAAATGGTGATATTTTAATTAGTAATTTTATTATTCTATTAAATTTTTACCCACAAAAAACATAGTGACATGTTTTACATGTCAAATAAAGTTTTTATTACATCTTTTAATTAATTAAACCGATGTGTTAATTTTATAATTGCATTCTCACGAAACATTTAAACAAGATTTAAATCAAGAATTACAATGTCGAACACGTATACTACAAACTTACTGCGACTATCATAAATTTTTCCTAATCTCAGCGACACTAAATTAATGGCTGGTATACTAAATGGTCCACAAATTAGAAAACGATTAAAAGATGTACATTTTCGATCTACCCTTAAACCTGAATAAAAAGATGCGTTTAATGCTTTGGAAAATGTAATCTTATTTTTTTTTTTGAAAAAATCGATCTGAAAATGGCAAGGATTTAATCGATGAGTTATTGATAAAATACCAAGAAATGAACTGCCTTTATACCATAAAAATGCATTACCTAGAATTTCATTTAGATTTCTTTGCGCTAAACTGCGGTATGTGGTCAGACGAAAAGGGTGAACAATTTCATCAAACTATGATGTTATATGAAAGACGTTTTGGAAGATGTAGATCATTAAATATGATTTGTGATTTTGTTTGGTGGTGTTCAATTAAAAATAAATTTTAAATTTATCTAATTATTACTTTTTTTATTAAATATATTTAATTGATACGATGTTATATCTTAATTTTTGAAATTTATGTCTATCACTTAAATCCTTGATATTGAACAAGATTCATCTAGAGGTAACCCGAAAAAGTTGATTTTACGTGTAATGTCAGTAGTACATCCAGAAAATTTTTATTTTATATTGTTTTTCGATGTTGCCTTAAAATTGAAGTTAATTAATTACTAGATTTGATATACAAATGTCAATTCCATGATTTAAATACGTGTTAAAGTTAAATTGAATTAAGTCAAACCTTATATAAACCGACATGTCTAGCTTATATGTTATGGTAAGCTACAGTATCAATCGAATTTGCGTTTTCTAATAAGACATACCATACATATACGATAAGAGAAAAAAATAATTTTAAAATGTCAATTGCATGTATTCAAAATAACACTATAATGCTCAGTTTTACATATTTTTTATGCTGAAGCGAGAATTTTTAATCACTAAAAATGAAATAAACGAGAAACATTGGGAAAAAATCCATTTTCACCTATTCTATTTGTGTACCAAGTTTATCTGACACGAAATTGACAATAAAAATAAGGTATATTTTATAATTATATTTTGTTGATACTCTAATAAATTTTGTATAAAAATATCAATTAAATCTTTTTTAAATAATTAAAAGCTAATATTTTTTTTGAAAATTTTCAAATATTTCCTATGGTTTAAAATTTTTAAATTTTTTTATATTTTATATAATTTTATATAAGTAAAAGATAAATATACTATAATGTAAATATTAATACATTATGAATATTGATTGAATATGTACAATGTACATTGTACATTGTAATAAATGTATTACAAATATCATCTTATTTCTAATAGAGAATATTCTTAAACCCCACCATTTTTACTAAAAATCAAAATTTACCAACCTTTAAGAGAAAAATCCCAACTTTACCAATCATTATGGTAAAACCCACTTTTACCAATCTTTAATGAAAAATTCGATTTTAAAAGCCCTTTAAGGAAAATCCCAATTTTACCAACCTTTAAGGAAAAAATCCACTTTTATCAACCCTAAAAGGAAAAATTCCCGTTTTCCCAACTTTTAATGGAAAAATCTAGTTTTACCTACCCTTAAGGTAAAACTGTAAATAAACCGAATTTTTTTTTTTAGGGTTGGTAAAACTGGAATTTTTCATTTTAGGGTTGTTAAAACTGAATTTTTCCTTTTAGTGTTAGTAAATTTTGATTTTTAGTAAAAATCGTTGGACTTTAGTAAAAATGGTTGGATTTAAGTAGACACCCTTTCTAATACACTGTTGGAGTCGACTAATAAGTATACTCTAATTAGTTGAATTAATACCGTAACTATAGTGATATTGTAATTTCAACTATCATGGACAAAGTGGTAACGTATCGAAACTTTACTATACATATGTATATGAATTTTTCTACAACCATAACACAGTTTATATATTAATTATTTAAGGGTATTATTGACAATCATTTTCTAATAAAATTAGGACTATCAATCTGTATTTCAATATTAATGGTTGATCTTGACGCACTTATATTGATGACGGAGGACTCCTCAGTCAGGAGTGATTAGTTTATTTTGTGTTCTCATGAGTAATGGTAATGTAAGACTATACATCCTAAATTTAATACGTCTACATGTGACAGATAACATTATGTTATATTACATTTGAAAGTATAATGGAATAACTTATTTTATCTTTCACATCTAAATTTGCTTTAATCTATTCTTGAATCTAAAAAAACATGTTAATAACTACATGTAAATTCGAAATGAATACAACCCCATCATAAATAATGATTCATAATACTAAAAATGTACATTCGTACCTCTGTACATTGTAAAATGTAACTTGTTTTAATGTAACATTGATTTTAGATATCAGTACATATTCATGCAACAAGTTTAATGTATGATATACAGGTCTATATCAATGAAGACGGTTAATGCTTCCATGAAATGTCCGTACTACTTGTAACCGAACTATTGGAAAAGTGAAACGTAGTTAAAAGTGTTAATTCATTCTTTGTTTTGTGAAATTAATTAATTATTAAATTATAACTTGATATTTTGATTTTTTATTATTTTTCAAACAGATGTTGATATCTTGCTAACGGGACAAGCTATATAAATGGCTACCACATATATTGGGGACCACTTTTCTATGTAATTAAATAGTAACCCAGTAGGTAATATAATTAGTTTAATGAAATTTTTAAGGTTAGTTTTATGCAATATTTCCAGTATGTGTAACTTATTAATACTGATAATAACTTTGTAATAAATGAACACTTGCTTAACTATCATAAATATCTCTCATTTGATAAGGTATCTCTCAGAATGCAAATGGATTCGTTTAAAATATAAAATCTGAGAAGCAACCTAATCAAAATTAGGTATCTTGAATAAACAAATGCAATATTTAAAACTTCATTTAATTATTGGTACAATATTGTATAATACATTTACATTTGTAGATCAGTGTTTCCTTACGTGTTCATGTGACCACAGGGTATCACTGAAAAAGCGAGTGGTCGTGCCAATTTATAGGTCCACATATTAATGTTATCACTGCATAATATTTCCTAACGACTTAACGTTAAGAAACCCATAAATTGGTTCCATATTGCCATATTAATATTATTTTATACAAAAAATTATTGCATATTTTAAATTATTAAATGAACTATTTTGGGTAATTAATATTTTTTAAATACATAATTAACTATGGTAAATCTAATAAAACTAAAAATTTCAATTATGAAATTATCTTTAAAAAAAAAGGCAAAATTTACCCTAATCATAGGTTATTTAAAGAATTTCTGGGATTTTTTTTACAGTACAATCTACACGAGAAGACGTAAATATAATCCCATGACACAACATTATTGATCATCCAGATTTTTTTTAAATTAAGTTTTAATAATTAACAAAAAAAACAAAATTTAAAATCCACCATAAAGAATAATCATAACGCATGTATACATTTTTTAACTTTAAAACGAAATGGTTCACATTGCATAGAGTAAGATTTTTTTGATTTTGGTTTGAGTTAGACGCAAGTCACAAATTAGACAATAATTATTTGATTTTGAGAAGTATTTTATTTGTCAGTGTTTAATTACCGAAACAGTCAGTATTTTAGTAAAAAATTTTCATTATTTTCAACAAAAATTGTTAGTATAAATATTAAAATGTCAGTAATAAAATTATCCGTAAAATTAATATATTTGACTCTTTTATATGCATAACAATATTGATATTTGTAATAGACTTCTGCATCAGATCTTGTTAAGGTCATATCTACGAACGAAACTAAAATTTTTTGTCCGCCACACGATTAAACTTTAATCAAAACATTATATTTAAAAAAAATTAATTAACATGTAAATGAAGTTAAAGATTAGTTAGTTCAAAATTTAAAACATGAAATATAAAAATAGATTCAACACGATCCGAAAACGAACTTTGCATCGTTTCGGATCGTGTTGCAGAACTCTAATTTGTAGTTATACACTGTATAATTATTATATATATATTTATTTATGACAGTCACAATATATTTCCAGCAAAAACCTTTTTTGTAAATTAGTTTAACTAATTTTTAAATACATTGAAAATAAGGTTACAATTTTAAAATCTAATATACGCAATGTCTTATACCACTACAAAAAAAGATTAAATACAATTTCAAGCACCTCATGTCATGTAAATAATTTATGCTGACAGCTTAAACCTCAAATTAAATTAAACTTAAATTTAAAGTTTTAAGCTGTCCTTGGCTGACCCCAATATATATGTTTGTCTTGTTAATTTAATGTTTTTATGTAAATAGATATGAAACAGAATTGCATTATCAAAATTGTATACCAAAATTTTTATACATATTCTATGTATATCGCAGGGATCCATTTAAAATTTATTTTATATCATTTAAAAAAAATATTATACATTATTATGTATAAATCAATCTAAATATAAAAAAATAAATACTTCGGTAATCTATTAAATATTTATAAATTAATCTATGACTATGAATTTTAAATAAGTGACCAATGGTGACTGACCATCCCTGATATGAATTATTAATTTTACCAATTTTTTTCTTTTCAATGAAATAGTGTCGAGTTAAAAAAAAATTTTTTTATTTATATGTCATAAATTTCTTAGTTGATTTTTAAATTTTAATCAAATTCGAAATTTTACGCCATAACCTTTAATTTAGTTGATAAAATATAAATTACTTCTTGTGTTATTTGATGTCAAGTATGAAACATTAATTAAGCAAAGAATATATGTAAGGAATGTAGTGTTTAAATTGTCTATTTAAATGATAACCATTTTAAGCAAACATTAGTTTTGTACTTTATTATGAAAATATATTTAGAATAGAAATTAGATTAACTTATATTTAGAGTTATGTGATATAATTGACACGTATTATTATTTCATAACATGAATACATGATAACGTTGATGAAATTTCGTTATTTGGAAAAAATAATTGAAAATTTTTTACTATTATTGGATTACAACATTATTATATATATTAAATATTATATATATGTATGTAAATATGTAAAGTATATTATACTAAAAAATGAATGTATTATCAATGAACCAGGATGAGGTCAGTTAGGGTCGAGCAAATATAAAATAAAATTGTATATCTAATTTATAATACACTAATACATGTTTATAATAAATTGAATATATTAATTAATAACAAATACATTGTATGTCTGAAATCCAGACTCTGGATGAGTAATTTGACGTAAACTTAACAACTCATTTAATCCGTGCTTCTTAAATTATTCTGTAATGTCTGTCACTTTTTAGATTTTTTTAATAACCTAATGTTAAAACTTTTATAACATTTATTTATAATTAATTACAAAATATAATGTTTATATCCTAACTTATATATAACTTATATAACGGTTATTTACACCAGCCATTCTCAACGTGGTCCACAGCAGTTTTTTAAAGGTCCATGAAAAATTTTATAGTTAAATTGTTTAGTGAAATAAAAAAGTGGCAAATGATATTTCAGAAATGATAGTAGTCATTTCTAATTAACCCCATCTAATGTAATATTTTTTTTCCATTACGTGATTTATTTACTAATGATCGATTAAATGAATATATTAACATAGATTTCCATAAGATAAATCTTTAAGGTAAAATTCCACAATCCTAGTCTTTAATCCGAATATTGGACAGATTTGGTGATTTTAGCAAAATATATAGAGCTAAATACATAATGTTAACTCCTAATAATTTTACCGATGAAAGTTGATAAAATATAACGATAATTATCACTTATAATCAAAAAAAATCAACGTGTATTGGAACGTTATGGTCGTAAATACAAGGGGTCGGCAACCTATTGAATCTGGTGGGCCACTTTTTTATACCAAAAAATTATACGCGTCCGGTTTTTGAAAATGTACACATGCTAAATTTCAATTTTAACTGAAAAGAAACGGTTCTAGTATATTGAAAAAAATAAAATGTACTTATATAATCATAGCATATTATAATATACTATGCAATATTTGTTTGTGTTATCGTTTATTGCAATAACTACCAGTCTTAGAATTTTATAAAGTCCACATTTCAATTACAGTTTTTCCGGGAGTGTTAGAAAAATATATTTCAACCTGCCAAACTCACATCTTACGGGTCAAAAAACCCAATTGTCCTTTTTTAAAAATCAAACGCGTTCGAGAATTTAAAAAAATATATAATCTCTATATATCAGCTCTGATAAGGATTTTAAAATCATAGATATTATCATAAATTTAAATTTAAAAAAAATATATCCTCAGGTCAAAACCCTAAAATTATCTCTTTTTTTTAAGGAAAACAGCCCTAGAATTTAAAAAAATTTACAGGTGGTACAGTTGTATCATGTTTACACACACAAAAAAATTCAATCTGAATAAGTGACGCCTTCACGATCAAAAAAGCATTTTAGTATTCATATATTTTTTACCAAAATATATTATTCAAATAAAAAATGTGAAATAAGTAACAGTCCTAAAATTAAACAAAAGATTATTCTCATAGAGCTTATTCCAGTTTATATAAATACAAAATTTCAACCCCAGAAATCTACGCATTCCCGGTGAAAAATAATTTTTAATATATTTCAACCAATATTTTTCAAATATTTCGATTAAAATAAAAATTGAAAATGTAAATATTGATTCTACAATTTCAAAAAAAATGTGCATTGTACGTCTACACATTTCCAATATAGAAATATGGGTGAAAATCTATATAATTCATTCCTTTAAAATTTTTTTCATTGCTACGCAATTTTTAAATTTCAAATTTTTATTTTCAAAACATTTTTTAAAAATTTAAATTAACACTACAACAACGATTACTAAAAGTAATACAACTTTGTTATTATCATTTTTATATTTATTATAATTTGAAAATAATTAAAAAACTTAAATTAACTTACATGGGGATAAAAATGAATTCTGGTAAAAAAGTAAAATAAATTTATAAAGCAAATGACACAGTTTTAAAATTCTGATCATAGATCCAATTGATAAACAATACCATTTTATTCTATCAATTGGGTATTAATTAACATTGAAAATAAAAATATTTAAGCATGAAAATTATACATAAATTTTAAGTTGATTAGATTTAAAATTTAAATGGATATTGTGTATACTATAAAGATATCCAAGAAACTAAAACAAAAACATATCAATCCATACATATTTGAAAAAAATGTCGCATAGGTAGATAAATAAAATATGTAATATTAAAATTTAGTTATTATGATCGAATCTGGGCGTCCTGTCACATTGCACTGAATGATTTACAAATATACGAAAATAAAGACAACGTAAAACCAGAATTGGTAATATAATCAAAACAAAATATATATTTGTAATAATTTTAAAAATGAAATGTAGGATCCTAATGCAGCTTTTCAGACCATTGGAACAATGTACATTCAGTATATTCAAATTTATAAAAAATTGGAAAAATGTTGTGATCAAATCGTTCATCCACAAAAACGAATTTTACTCTATTCTATGATTAACGCTGTAATCGGGCGTATACTGGAATTGAAAAATGAAATGGTTGAACTTGAACATTCAGAGTATCATTATTTTGATGATATATTATCAGATATGAAATTGACTCCAAACGATGTCGAATTACCTGTACCAACGTATTTTACTAAAAGCAGGCTGAGTATTTTAAATAAACGAAAAAAAAGATTGGACCAAATATTATCTAAACTAGGACCTACCGATAAAAAAAAAGAAAATGAAGTAGAAATGACAATAGAAGAAGCTATTCAATTGATTCAAATAAACGAAAGAAAACGACAGGGGTGTTTGAGAGCTAAATTTATGTTGGAAATTAAGCAACAAGAAGAAAGAGAACGCAGAATTGCCTCAAATAACACGTCGTTATTAGATCCCGATGTTGCCGCAATACGAATACAAAAATTATGGAAAGGATTTGAACAACGGTTACGTACCAAGCAAGATAGATCAGACGAAATGAGGTTTATCGGAATGGTAATCTTGATTTTTTAATATTAAA
>LWCA01000815.1:0-17069 GCA_001642005.1 Intoshia linei | reverse complement strand
CCTTAATTGCAAGTATGCCTTCTAGAATTTTTGAAGTTATTACAAATAAAGGTGAAAGAACTCATTATTAAAGTTATAAAATTATGTTTTAAATAAAAAATATTGTACCTATTTTGCTGTAAATTAAAAAGCATTAGAGCACTTTTGTCGCATATTTTTTTCGACTTTTTTTCATTTTCAAATTATAAAAAAAGTATACATAATTAACAATTTAAAATTCGGGGCAATAACTGATATACCATATTGTTTTAGTATTCAAAAAATTAGATTACAATTTATTTTAGTTTTCCTTATATTTCAATATAATACATGTGCTCTAAGGTTTTGTCGGGGGAAGGGGGGTGTACACATAACACTAACTTCACTCAATCCTTTATCCAACAAAATTTCATAATCTTTCGTTTTAGCTTTTTTAAAAAAAACTAGAGAAATTTTTAAAATATCACGCCGCGAAAATGAATTAATTGAATTGTAAACCTAGATTATTAATAAAAATAAAAAAAATATTTGAAGAGGAAATAATTGATAACATTATTTTTCTACATTTACCTTGATAAATTTATTTAATTCCCAATTGTACACATTGACAAATTCAACGATATCATCATCAACCACATTTTGAACACTTTTTGAATCTGTAATAATGAAAATAATTATTGCAAATTAATGAAGCATGGCCCAAGCCTTGCAAGGGTGGTTTCCCAAGTAAAATGTTATAATTAATAATTTACTATGAATATTCCTTTAAATTTTAAACTCAATTTCAATCTAATCACGTCAAAATTCGATTTATACACTTCAAAACATTACCACACACTAAAAAATTTAATTAAATTATTAATCATTTGATTATTTGAAATTGATTAATATTAAAAAATGTAGTCACCGACAACAATAAAATATTGGCAATGATGAGTTTTACGTCTAAGAACCACTTCACTCTAGGCTACTTTATTGCCCATTGTAGGGCTCTATTATATACATTCTTAAGATTACTTGTTTTAAAATAAAGAATTAAAATAACAATACAAGCTTTGTACAAGCATTTGATGCCTTTTAAAATGAGACGATCCATTAGATACAACTAAAATAAAAATTACAAATGGTATTAAACTTGCATAATCATGAATACCAAAATATTTTGGGGTAAATTGAAAACCCAAAACTTCCAATTGAGAAAAAAAGTTTCGCTATTATCCTTGAATAGAATAATTTTTTTAGCCAATTTATTCTAAACAAACCGTTGTACAGAAAAATGAAAATAAAATACCCTGCAATATTTTTTGATAATTTCAATTAAAACGTAAATCCCGTTTAAATAAGTAATATGAGATTCATTGATCAAAGACTTATTAAAAAGTCTGGTTAAAATCAAATAAGAATTTTGTGGTTCTAAATGTTGACACAACAATATCGAAGTAACATGCAATTCTGGACAATACGTAATATTTGGTCTTTCTATTATGATAATTTCTTCAATCAAAGTAGCATTTTCAATTAAACCACCTTCACCGACGAACGCCTCCGTCTTAGCCAACTTTAACCATTTTCGATCCATCAGCCTTCTGTAAGATGCTTTGAATTTTTATTTATGTTTATATAAAAATTACCAAATTTATTTTGATATTCATTGGGTTTTTCTTTGGCAATTTTAAAAGCTGCTTTGTATTGCAAATTAACGTTGTCTGTCATGGTCAGTTCCGCAACAAATTTCCACAAAAAGATACGATCGTATTTCGTTAATACTATATTTTTCATTTTTTTATTAATTTTAAATGAATTGAAATTGTTTATTAATCCTTTGGTAATCAATTTAATATTCTGGGTCAACCTTGACCGTTCAATGCTGTTTTCACTCATATTTTTAAAAATTTTTCATGTAGACAAAAATAAAGTTGCACAAAGAATGCATCTTGTATAATTTTCCAATAATTGTTTACAAGTTGATATTGAACATATTGAACAAATTTTGATATTTAATGTCGATAATAATCCAAATTCGTTAGTAAATTTACATTGAAATAAAACATAAAAAACGTTTAATCATCAATCTATTTTTACAAAATTATATAAATAATTAAATTACAGAAACAATTTACAAGTATAAATTTATCTAAATTTCATTTTTTTCGTCTTCCTCAGATTCGGAAATTATTCTTTTTTTTTGTTTGGAGATGCCAGACATGTTTGATGTGTCTGATACTTGAGAGTGTGCATCTGATTGCGTTTTTTCGATGGTAGAATGTTTTTCAGATTCTAAATTAAATTATATTGAAAATTGTAATGTTTGGTGCCTGCTGCAGAATTTTCAGTGCTGTCGTGCAGGCTCATTTTACTACTCACGGAAGAATCATTAGATAAGTCTGACATTGGTTCTTCTTCGCTTTCAATGATTCTCCTTCTAGTGCGACGAGTATTTCGAGATTTTATTTTTTTGGTTCGACGACTTCCCTTAGGGTCGTATACGTCGTCTTCGCTGTTGTCGTCTATGTATATTTTTAATTTATATTAAATGTTTTCCCATACTAATAAAATCGATAATGGGACGCCTAGTTCGGAGAGAACATCTATAACTGTCGAATGAATTTTCACTACTTGTTGATTCGCAGTCACTAAATAATAAAAATATTAAATACAATACATTAGTTTCATGATTTATTGCAGGGTCGCTGAAGCTGATGTGAGCGCCATTTGGATGAGTTTAATATTTTTTTCGGTGAATTTATAATTTTTTTACAATGCGACATTTAACTATAATATACCGACAAAACCAGTTTTGACTCGACGGCCGGGGAGGTTCAAAACATCAGCTTAAAATTATTAAAAAATATATATTTGCAGAAAATT
This sequence comes from Intoshia linei, assembly GCA_001642005.1. Classification (NCBI taxonomy): domain Eukaryota; kingdom Metazoa; phylum Orthonectida; family Rhopaluridae; genus Intoshia; species Intoshia linei. Next base: position 14,222 of record LWCA01000815.1, on the reverse strand, counting down.
CAACATTTAGTCTTCTTGTTATAACCTCTTTAAGAGGGATTCTAAAACTTTTATGCAAGGCGTATATAACTAAATGTGATTTTGGTATTATAGTGAGGATCAGCAGCGTACATTGAACGTACATAGACTGGGAATTAAGGCCAAATTAAATTAATATATGAAGTAAAAGTTGCTAAAAATCAGTCTTAGAACTTTCAAAAACAAAAATTAAAAGTTAGTTTTTAAACCCAAAAATTGGAACCTTTATGTCCAAACCACAAAATATCATTTTTTAAGGGAAGTATTTTAATAAAAAATTGTCAGTATTGAATTACATAAAAATTGACAAAATAATTTTTTTTACTGCCCTTCAAATTTAAATACTGACAATCAATTATTTATACTGACAAACCATCTAAAATACTGACATTTTACGAATTAAAATACTGACGCGATAAATACAAACCTTTTTTTAAATTTTATAACCCAAACTCTAGGATAGTTCTTAAAATCATGAACGTTATCATTAGATCAATTTTTTATTAAAAAATGTGTTGTTTTTCTAGTTTATTTGTAAATAAAAAATGTTAATAATAACTGTCTCAACTATTAATATTAGATTTGCAGTACTTTAGCAAAAACAAATCCTAAAATTTAAAATATCAACAATTAAAATCATCCGTGGACTCCACCCTTGCTAATTTAAATTTATACATAGTCAGGGATAAAACTAATTATTTTCGAAATTTGATTATAGTTTCAACGTGTTCCCCGCCGGTTCAAATATTACAATCCAATATATAAAAAATTTACGATTTTCCTCTATAATCAGTATCCTTGTCACTTAATTCACGCTCAACTTTACCATGTCCGTAATTTACATTAGAATTAGATTTGACGGGTTGATCTAAAAAAACTTTAATAGATAAATATGAAAAATAAAAAACCTAAAGCAGAATCAATCATCTTATCATAATCATCAAATTTATAATTGACTTGCTTCTTAACTCTATTGGAACGCATGACACAATCATCATCAAACAAGTACTCTTTATTTGGTTTTTTAATCTTTTTAGGCTAAAAAACAGTCATAGACTTTTAAAATATAAAAATACCACCAAATTCTCCATACTCATTTGAACAAATTCAAGTCGTGCTTTTCTAGAAATAAGAATGTAAACTGAAACAGAAAAATTGTAAAGAATACAAAATAAATATACCTCTGTAGGTATTGGAATTATCACTACAAAACAAACAAAATTAAAATACCTCTTTTTCATAATATTTGCTTTTCGAGTAGTTTCGTTCACAGACATTGAAAAGTGGTTTAAATTTTGAATCAGCAAATTCTAAAATACAATTAGAATATTGTATACTTGTCAGATAAATCTCTAAAAATCATAAAAACACGAATGTAGTAAACTTGCACCATTTTCAAGGAATCATGAGATAAATAATATAAAAAAAAGTAGAAACCACTCAAAACCATAAATATCAATTAAAATGTGAAAGTGACAATATTATTTTTAAAATATTAAAAAATTTTAATAAAATATAAGTTTGAAATAGGTTATCAATGTTATACCTGTAATTTTTTCTATATAAATGCAATATTTACTTTTTAATGTTTATTTTCAAGTTTAAATGATAATATATATTTAAAGAACTAATCAAAAATACAAAATTTAAATTGAAAAAAAAGTTGATGAAAAATAAAATTTAAAAAAAATAAATACCCGATCGCAATTTTGACAAATCCAATACTCGGATGGTACAACATGTAAAATAGGTTGAATACATTTCATATGATACATATCTTTACATGTATCACAAATAATAATTGTCAAAGGTTTTTCCAATCTATCACACCTGTTACAACATAAACTTTCGATACTTTTATTGTAATCATCAATACAATGTAATTTTTCATACAAAAGTTGATCAATTCTTTCAGAATTATAAACAAACTTGGATACATTAACATCCAAAACTTGGGAATCAAAATCAAAATCACTATCACATTTAAAGGAATCGTGATCGGAAGAATCATAATGATTTTGATATCTAGCGTCATTTTCAAGATATTCATCTTCAAGCATTTTCAGCCAAACCGGCCTTCCATAACGATGTAACTGTTTGGGTTTTGAAACAACCTTTACATCACTTGTACTACTTTTTGAAAATTCTATAATATTTTTGTCTCTCAAATGTTTCATTCTATTCCTAAAATTTAATAAACCTTTCTTGTGTTTGTTTGAACGTTTATTAGTAGCGTAGCGCTCAGCACTTGAATCTGATTCGTTTAGTTCAGACTCTGAGAAAGAAATGTCGCGTTTTAATTGTTTTGGTTTAGATGGTGATTTTAATAAGATTTTCTGTTTCGTTTTTTTTTTGGGTGGAAGAGGAGATTCTATTGGATTTTCTACAGTCTTCAATGCTGCCAGTCGTACAGACCTACGAGTGACATTTGATCTTGGCATACTTTCTCGTGTCAGTTCTTTAGTAGTTTTTGGTTTTTCAATTTTTACTGTAATTTTATCTTTCGGTTCAGTTTTCACAGGTACAATTTCTTTTAACTCTTTAATTTTTTTAGATTCTTCAGATTTGTCAACCTTTTCAATCAATATTTTTTTTTTGGTTAAATTTTCTAAATTTGGTGGTTCCAGTTTAATTTTCAATTCTGGGATATTTTTGGAATCAAACTTCAATTTTTCTTCCTTAACATTGTTTTGTTTTTTAATCTTCTTTTTTACACCATTTTCCTTTTCTTTTTTCACATTCACCAAAACCTTTTCATCATCAGAGTTTAATGAAACGATTTTAAAGAATGGATCAGATTTAAAAGTTTGAAATTTAATCTCCTTAACCAAGAAATCCAAACCAAACATTGAATTACACACAATTTCAATAGAAAAGTTAATATTTTCTTTAAAAATTAACAAATTCCTCTGATTGTCAACCATGACCCAATATAAATTTCCATATAAATCTCGACCCATAGGCAAAGATTTTATTTTCTCTTTATTTAAATTTAAAATGTTTGCAAATTTTTTATATCTGGTGAATAATAACTCCATCATTCCACGAATTATGCATAGTTTTTTTAATAATGGTAAATTTTCGAATAGTTGTTTTTCAATTAATTTCGTAAAATGTGGCATATTGTGCTGAACAATTCTTTTCAAGTTAAGCTGCCATTTCGAAACACTAATGTTTACTTTTCTAATCTTTTTAATCAAATGGAGAAGAAAAATAACCAATCTTTCATTGATTGTTGATTCTTCTAAAATTGATCGTAATTCTACAAAATTTGTCAAATCAGGCAGCTCAGCTGACACTGAAAACTGTTCTATAAATGAACAAATCATAGCAAATTCAGCTGTTGTGTCACTATTAATAAATACACCAATCTTTTCTATTATTGGAGGTGTATTTGGGTCTTGTTCTATAATATTTTTTGGAATATCAATTACTTTTGCTTCGTTTTGACCATTTTCTATAGTAAATTTCACAATTTCCTTTTCTAAATGGAATTATATAGACACATTTAAAATAATTTTAAAAGGAATACCTTACGGACTAAGATAAACAATCAATATAAATTTACTAATGATTGTGATTTCCCGGAAATGACAAAAGTCAAGAACCAGTAAATTATTAATTTAGATTTCTCGGGTCCCCGGAATTTTCCGGGAAAAATAAAAATTTTTTATTCCTATATAATATAGAAGCATTAAAAATTTTATAAACCTTAATTAATTTTAAAAACAAAAAAAAATTTAATTAATAAAATAACACAAATCTAGATTGAAATTTACAAATTTAATTAGATTGTTGAAAAAGTGTTTCAAAACACATATAATATTTATAGATTCGTCTTTTAAACGCGTTCTACAATTCGTAGCGAAATTAAAAGCAGTAGAAAAATTTCTTTCATTTTGTGTTGAGGTAGGATGAACGGTCATAAGGGCTTCCTTTAATTTTAACAATCTTGATGATAGCGTTCTAGTTCGTAACAACTCATAATATTTTTCAAAATAATATTGGAAAAAAAAAATAATTCCATTAAGCGTTAGTAATTTGTGGTTGAAATAAGAGGTTTTTAAAAAAAGTATTGGAAAAAGTATATTTTTCCATGGGATCCAAAGGGCTGGAAAATTAGATTTTTTATTTGTGGTTTGATAAAGGGGATTTTTTTCGTAATATTTAGTAAAATCGGATTTTAAAAAAAATATTGGTGTAAGTCAATTTTTCCATGAGGGCTTGAAATGGTATTTTTGATTAAATTTTATTAGTGGTGGGATTTTTTAAATAGTAAATTTTAAATATTATATAATCATATTTTCATAATAATAACAAACTTAAATCAAATACAATTATGTCTCAATTTTTTTTGGGAAATCTTGGGAAATTTAATTCCCTGAAATTATTAAATATCCCGGGAATTTTGTCCCGGCACAATCACTAAACTTTACCCGTAAATTATCGGTAAAATAGTTACGGTAAATATTTTATTGATTTTCAAATCTTAAAAAAAACTTGATATTTTAAAAAAACGTCAAATAATTAAGTTAAAAATTTAAATTATTTATCACGGACCCCTAAAATATTAATATCATCATTTTATATATTTACATTTATTACATTCAATGTAAATGTTATGTATATTTTTAATCAGGCTATTTTCAAAAAAATTAGAAATAATGGATTTCTCCTTTAAAAATTGGTAAAATAGGGTTTTCTTTTAGGTTGGATTAAGTGGTTTTTTTGCTTACATTTGGTAAAGTTGTAATTTTAAAAACAAATATTATAAATTGGATAATTCTCTTAAGCGTTGGTAAATTTGGATTTTCTCTTTTGGAGTTGGATTAAGTGGTTTTTCTTAAGATTTGGTAGAATTGTATTTTTTAAAAAAATATTAAAAAAACGTAATAAATAAAAAAATTTGATTTTTCTTTTAGAGTTGGATTAAGGTTTTCTCGTTAAGTTTTGGTAAAATGGGATTTTTCCTCATGAATTCTGGAAAATGGTAATTAATTATATTTTTGGACATATCTTTTATTTTAATAACTCATAGTAATTTATAAACCTAAAATATTTTTAAGTCGCATAAAACCTTTCATTAATTCGGCTTTTAAAAGAGAATATTACTAAAAAAATAAAAAAACCTTGAATTCCATTTTCTTCTTTTTGCAATGGTGTAAGTTCAGAAACAGATTCAAGTGGGCTATCATTATTTTTTTGGTTTGTATTATCATGAACCTCTTCTTGTATAACTAGATTTTTGATTTGCAAATTTTCAACTTTATTCTGATTATCAAAAATTGGAAGGTTTTCCATTTTCGACACTACGGGCTGAGTTTTTCGGTACATATATCTAAAATAATACAATACAATAAATGTCCAACTCAAAACCATGCCGGAACGCATTAGTAATGCGGCATTACAACGAATGTGTATTCGTTTTCAAGTGGTCTTTTTAAAAATATTCTAATTGCAAAAAAAAATTATAATCTCCACTGAAAAATTATTTCTTGATAAATCGTCATCGAATTTGAAACGAGTTCTAGTTTGACATGGTTGTAATTATAGATAAATCGTCAAGTGAAAAATAATGTAAATGTTTAGATAAAAATATACGTAAAATAGTTGCGTCCAATTAATACAAATTATACTAAAATGTATAATTAAGTTTCGATAGATAAAACAAAACTTTAAATATTTGAAAACATGCAAATATACAATTTAGTACTGCAATTTATTGTATGTAACGATATAAACTGTTTAAATTAAACTTAATACAATCTGAAACTATAGTAAATTATATAGATAAATCAATCTTGATATACGGCAATGCTGAGGAATAACTGTAGAAAAACATTCAACATTTTCGAAATTGGAAATGTGACATATAAATTTCGAATTTTATCCAAAGAATGTCAAAATGTTTCCGTTTCAAATTGTAAGAATGGGTTTTCAAAATTTCAAAGTATTAACTTGTCACCAACATTTAATAAACGCAACGAAATGCCGTATAGCGGAAGAGTTATCGAAAGACGTATGAAAAAAGTTACACCGTTGACTAGAAATACTTTTGTTAATGGTGCACGATATTCTGTCTGTGGATTCAAAAACGCAACCATGTTATTAACGTGTTCAGCTTACAACACGTGTTATGGAGGTTTTATTGTTTTTTAATTCAACGACAATTATATTAAAACTTTTTAATAGAACGTAAATACCATAATGATATTATTACTCCAAATTTTGACGAACACAGACGATCCGATTGTCTTGATCCTAATCAACAAACTAGTGTTACTAATGAATCTAAAAAAATTTTAGCATCCGTTGCGAGTGCTGGTAATTTATTTATTTTTTATAATTGTCAACATTGTTAGCAATCGCCCTACCTTCAATTTATGTTGTCAAAAATAGTTTACGAGCCGTAGCTTCCAGTTTTAATTTACCTGGAGATATATTAGCCCTCTCCAATTCAGAGATTGATATTAGTGAAATTAAAGAAGGGAAATGCATTACTGTTACCTGGAGGAATCAACCAGTTTTTGTTCATCACCGAACCCCTGCTCAAATTGAATTAGTAAACATTTTTATAAATTTATTTTACAATACATAATATGTGCATTTAGGCTCGAAGTATGGATTTAAAAGCCCTACGCGACCCAGAACACGATGATGATAGAATCGTTCGCCCAGAGTGGCTTGTGACTTTAGCTGTGTGCACTCATTTGGGTAAAAATTCTTTTTTATTTAATTTAGTCGCTATTAGAATCATTGTGTTCATTTTTACAGTATTCGTATAATTAGTGCTTCATATTAGTTACCAAAAAAAATTATTAACAATATTATATTCGAGGGCGCACACCATTTAATATTATAAACCAAAGGTCCACATGGAGCTTTTTGATTATCCCTAAATTATAAACTGAAGAAACTATTTATTTATTCTCGAATTTATAATTTCAAGTGATTTCCTAATCAATTTTTAGGTTGCGTACCGCTATATGGAAAGGGTGACTATCATGGCTACTTTTGCCCATGCCATGGATCACATTACGATACATCTGGAAGAATTCGACAAGGACCCGCTCCGCTAAACCTTGAAGTACCTGAACACAGATTTCCAGATGATAACACTTTGGATATAGGTCCACCATTAACATAATGTTAAAAGACTAGTCCAATAAAATTTATTTGAAATTTTGTATTGCAGGTATAATGTAGCTACCTGTTTAATTAATATAATTAAAAAAGTAGTCACTTAATTCTATTGATTTTTTTATCATATAAAACTTTACTGTATCAAAAAAAGCATTGTATTTAACAGTTTATATTTTTGGGTAATTTTTAGTGTGCCAAATTATTATGCTAATTAAAATTTAAGATAATTATGGGTAAATCAACATCACTTACTGTTGATGAAAAGGATAAAATCCTGAAAATATTGGATAATGGAATATCGATAAATGAAATAGCTTCAAATTTAGAACGCGATCATCGCACAATCCGTCGATATATAGAAAACCCTTCCAACAAGAGAAAAAGAAAGGCAAAGGGATCATTAAAAGGAGTATCTGTTAAATATATATCCATATTAAACTAGAAATTGTTCGAAACTATCTTAGAACTTCTCTGGATATATTTAAATCATCAGATTAACTGATATACCCAAAACTATGAGAAGCAAAATATTAAAAACGGTTGACAAATAATAAGGTATATAACGAATAAATATTCTGGCAACATACCCAACATCTGGCAAATATATAATAAATATTAAAAATTATATGAAATAAATTAAAGTTGATAAAAATTTTTCTATATTATTTGAATCTGACGGACCGCAGGTATTTAGTTTTTATAAATTATAAAAAATTTTTTAATTTGCATATCGAAGCTACAATTTTTATCTAACCTGGTATTTGTTTGTCATACGCGACCTAGGCTGAGGGTTGCAATTTATCGATAAAATAATTAAACCAATATTTTAACTTAATAATTTTTAATTAATTAATGGTGCAGATTTTAATAGTCAACTATCTTAGTACAATACATCATGCCCTATATTGCTTTGAAGAAAAAATCAATCGATTCATAATTGGGAATTAGAATCGAATTTTAGTCAATGTTTTCGGTCCAAATCGACTCAAACAATTACAAAAAAGTTTATATGAAGGGTTAATATAACCATCAACAAAATCAAATTTAAACATTTTTTTTTCTTAAATATTAGATGCACGTTTTTTTCCTTTTTGATGCAATATATATCGTTCTGTTTAGTTGTAAAAAAATTTATATTTTTCGTTAACAGTAAATTGAGATAAATTATTATTGATATCTTTTTAATTGAGCGATAATATAGATACACTACATTTCTCCAAATCTCAAATTGTAAATTATTGAAAATCTAATATATCAAAGCTCACTAAATGAACCAGGTAAAAATATAATTGAAATTAAAACATAAATAATAGTGTACTCAATTCAAAAAGAAAACCAACGATATATCCCGTACAATAAAATTATTGAAAAATATTTTTGGCAATATAAAGGAAAAAAAAATTTTAATAAATAAAGAGTCGACAAATATTGAAATTTATGAAAATATTTGGAATTTTGCTAATCATGAATTGGATTTTGAAAAAAATATCGTAGTGAAGAGTCCTCAGAATGTAAAATTGTATTCATATTATTCAAATTTGTGTAGTAATGGGCAATATTACGTGAATTTGTTTGCAGAAATGAATGAAACTACATTTAATGCTGCTGATGTCAGCAATTTTGTATATTTTTACAAGAGAAGTGCTTTTTTAGAGGTAATTAAAGAAACCTTGGAAAATTGTGAAAATATCGTCAAAAACTCTACAAAATACAATTTTTATCGAAACAACATTCTATTGCCCATATTGAGCTTACAATTTGAAAACGATTCTACTATATATAGAATTTTTCCTGCTTTATGTAGAGAAAAATTTACAGAAAAAAATTTCGCTTTCAAGTACATTAAAGTTAACGAAATTGACGATAATTACCTACATTTTGTTAGAAATACGTTAATTGAAGACATTTATAGATTCCCATTTTTACAAAAATATTCGATTAGGGCCGAAAAATGTCATTTGAAACCACAACATGTTGAAATTGTCGAAAATTGGATTTGTCATTTTGAAAACAGTCGTCACTTTTTGGGCGAATCTTTATCAAAAATTGAAATTTTGTTTATACTCGTTTTAATTTTTGAAAAAAAAAATCTTAGTGGTAACAACGTCACTCCAAATCAATTAAAAATTTTGTTTATTAATGAAATTTGTAAATATTTCGAATGTGCTAATGAAAAAATGAAGAATTATTTGAATTTTGAATGGAGTGACACCCTTTTGCATTTCAATGATGATATTGAAGACTGCAATATATTTAATGATAAAAGTGATAATATGTCACTTATTTTTTTAATTGACACTAAACCTCAAGTGAATTTAATGTATTATATTCGCAAAAATTTATGCTACGAATTGAATCATTTTGCCAAAGATTCCAAACGTTTCATAAACTCTAGTTGTATGTATAAAGATTCTACACCAATCAATCTATGGTCAATTTATGATGCTACTTTTGTTGTTAAGCATGTCAATATTTTATCCAAGACACGTGAAATGGACAGTAACGTGTTGAGTAATAATCTGACTCATTTTTGTGAAGAAATGGAAACATTACTATACAAAGGAATGTCTGATAGGGTCAATTTTATCAGAGTTTCGAGTATTAATTTCATTGATTTAAAAAATGTAGATATTTGTATTTCTTTGATTTTTAATGATGACTCAAAGAAATTAGTCACTAATGGACCTTCTCTAGATAAACCACAAGAAATTAAAGATTTTAAAGCATTATGGTCTCCAAAGTCTGAAATGCGTCGGTTTAAAGATGGTAAAATATGTGAATCTGTGTTATGGGCTCAAGATGGTAGTGAATTTTCTAGAAAATGTATTGTACCCGATATTTTGGCTTTTCTTTTAGCTAAATTTTATACTTTTGAAAGGTCTAGTATTTTAACGTTTTATAATTCGTTAAAAATTTCCCATTATAAGATGGAACCTACGAAAATGGTGAAATTTTGTAAACTTGAAGAAAGTTTCTTTTATGAAATTCAACAATCGTTCAAAGCTTTGAAAAAAATTGTAATCAATTCCAATGAATGGAATTGTATTAATGTTGCAAATGTTTTACCCATTGATTCAATTTTGTTGAAAACCTTTGTAATTTCATATTATATATCGTAAATTTTAAACTGATGCATTTCAGAATTGAAATACAGTGGAATCCGCTTATAAGAGACGCATCGGGACCAAGCAATTTGTCCCTTATAACCGGACGTCTCTTATATCTGAAAAATGGATAAGTCGTAAAATGTACACATTCTATGACTAACTCATAGAATGTGTAAAACTTTCATTTATATTTTAGTTTAATTTTGGGTTTTAGTAATTTTTTTTAAACCAAAGTTTTAAGGGGGGTTTTTAGGAAATTTTTTTTAACCAAACTTTCAAGGGGGGTTTTTAGGAAATTTTTTGAACCAAACTTATTTAAAAATTTAATTATAATTAATTAAAGTATTTTAAAAAAATATTGAATATTCATTTTAAAAAACAAATTGCCTGTCCCAAACAACTATAAGCGGATTTTTGTCTCTTTATCCGTCTGTGATTTATATACAAAACAAGCGTTTGATTCCGTGCTTAGCTTTTTGTCCCTTATAACCGGTGTCTCTTATAAGCGGATTCCACTCTATCTTTTATTTTTTAAATTATTTTTAGGAACATGTCAACATTTTATATTCTCAAGATTTGAAAAATATTACTGACTCCATTAAAGGTTTTTCATTGTTTTAAAATTGAAATTACAAAAAAATGGAGCCTTGGAGGACTTCTGTGTCCACCTGAGTACATCCGTCCTTGTTCAGGGGAGTGCTAAACAATCTCTCCTTCTATTCACATTTATATACAAATTTATATTTATATGTCAATATTTTACATTTATTTTAAAAATAAATTAACATAATTTATGCAACGTTAAAATCCGTTTTACTCTGTAAATATTTAGTTTATTGTGAATTGGAAACTACTGGAAAGTGGCCTAATGACAAGGAATCACTTTGTAGAATTATGATGGCATATCTTATTAAATTCGCTGATATTTTAAAGAAAAAGTACAATTTGAAAGTCAAAATTAAAAATTATTCTGTTGATGTTGATATGGTAAAATTGGATTTATTTATTTTATTGCTAGACTAATGGTTTCAGACTACTGTTTTCAGTCAGAGTTGCCAAATATTACGATTTTATTGCAACGTCTAAACGACTGCTACATTGTTTTTGCGATGTAGTCACTTTTATGTTACAGACTCAAAATAATCAATACATGTATTTCATGCTTCTTTAAAATTTATGTAAGTAAATAGTGTGTAGATTGTTTGACCTTAACTCAGGGTTGCCGTAGTTTCATAGACTTTTACTATACTTATTTTCCCAATTATATGCTAAATAAGGCATATACACAAAAATTTCACTCCCAGCACCTCCGACTACGAAGTAACCACATCTTCCATTTGAGCATTGGAGGTGTCCCGACAAAATGTTAAAATGTATTATTCATTAATATAGATAAAATACAAATCATACGATTCTCTTTTTTTTGTTACACAATTGACGGCTTATTGGAGTTGTTGAACATTTTACCTGCTCAATTGGAGTATATTTTATTACTCAGATAAAAATTTCAGGTTGGTTGATTTTCCCTCCAAATTGGTTTCTTTTTAGCTAGTGGTTCCTAAACGGAGTATCTTTTTATATGTGTAATTTTGGCCTCTATCATTCTTTTGACCCTTTTATCCTTGTGAGGTTACCCCACAGCGGTAGGCAAAATTTACTCTTTTCTTTACTTTCCTCTCCGTTAAAGATGAATAGTGGGGTATCTTTTTATATGTGTTTTTTTGGCCTTTATTATTCTTTTGACCCTTTTATCCATAGTAATCATCGCTTTAGTATAAAATTATGTACATTGTACATTATGTTGTACTATAGTGAAAATAGTAAATGTACGTTGATTAACAATTATTATTTGATAAAACTGAAAAAAACGTATGTCAAAAGTTAAAAAATTAGGTAATATTGTGACAACTTGAAGGGATCCCATTTTTAAAATTTTTTTTATAAATATATTAAAATTCGCGTTAAATTCATTTTTTACCGCGTTAATTAAGCAAGTGACACAAAACAAAACACCGAGTTAACCGAATTTCGCGTTAACCGAGGGATACCTGTATTGATTTTACGTTAATATAATGTATTGTTGAATTAATTATTTTAGGAAAATTACACATTTAATTTGGTTTTTACCAACGAAAAAATGATTAAAATGATGGAAAACAAAGGTCACCTTGATACAACAAACCTATCCAATTCCTATGTTTATAAACTAGCCAATTTGGACAAGTTTTACAATTATATAAACTGGTAATTAAATATTTTGGACTCTAGTTATTAACTTAAGTCCCATTACTTTCATATGCATTTTGATAGGAACTAATACATTATTTATATTATTATTTCAATAATTGAAAATAATCAGGGCTTTAGCATAAACAATTTTTAAATTTACATAGGAAATTCAACGGTGAAAAATTTTTTCATGTAAATAATTAGAATTTTTATCTGAACGTAAACAACATGTAATTCTACGTTATAGTTCTTTTAAATGAGAAATTAAGACAACTTTGATTTTCAGCGATTTTTATATTACTGTATCACCTTTAATTTTTGAAAATTCCTGTATTTAACGGCACGGTTCGGAAAGCTCCAAACCTAATGCATGACACATAATAATAAGTTATTTGTAAATAAATAACTAACGAATACATAAGCTTGTTTAGTATCAGTACCACATATGATACATATTGCCAATCCGTACGAATTATAAAAAGATTTCTCGCATATCAAATGTTATCCAATATTTTCGAAAATTCAGCCATTGAATTACTGATTGCATCTCTGTATATAGAAAATTTTCCAGTACATAAAGCCACGTAAGTTTGTTAATTTTGTTGTTCAATTTGTAGAGCTAATTAAATTGAAAATTTCTTAATTTTACATGGAATATTTGATGGATAAAAATTTAAGGATATATTTAATTGTATCGCGTATTTAATATTTTTGATTAGATCTTGCTTTACCATCTTTATGAGGTTTTTAAAACTAATGTTCAGTTTTGACTGGAAAAAAAGAACACTATATGTGAATTTTAATGACACTTTGCTCGGTAATTTTGTTATTTTAATTACAAAAAATACTAATCATTTTTGTGTCATTTAGACTAAATTTTAGTTGACTTTTAATTTAGAGGAAACCAAAAAAAAATGTATGAATTCTTTCATGGAATCCAAGAAACAATTTAAGCTGTCTCGAATATACATTTTATCATCAATTGACGATTCTGGATTGTTGTATACAAAGGAGAAACCATCACCTGGTCAAATTAATATTTTATCCACCATTTGTCTTTCTATTTATAAACAATTTATCAACTTAAAATCAGAAATGCAAATTTTACCTTTTTATGTATAATTAATATTTATCATTATTTATTTTTCATTTTAGCAAGTTTTAATTACTCCAATTTTGATGAAATCCCAATTTTTTGATTTTACTGTATCGTTTACTGATGCAATGACATTGAAATTCACGCTGAAGAGATATTTGCAATTTGTTTCATCTATATCGGTAATATATTTATTTACATCCATATATACATTTAATTTAGTTGCAATTTAAAAATACTGTTGTAGTTTTTTACAATTCAAATCGTATATCTGATATTGGATTTAAATTAAAGATTGAAAATATAAAAAATGAGGTGATGTATACTAATTTTATATTAGCAATGATGCATGGAATTAATAGTTAATTCGTTATTTAGGAGAAATTATCTTACTACAAGTCGTCTATTGTGCAATATATAAATATTATTTTATTATCCACCGGAATATCTGTAAAAATACATTAATTTTACATTTTATTTATCATGTATCTTTAAATTCGTGTTCAAGTTATACAATGTATATTATTACAAATCTAAAGATATTCATTAATAACAAATCCAAGAAAAAATAAAATTATATATAAAAATATTTCTATCTTTGTAATGTGACGAAATATATTCAGTATCCT
>LWCA01001137.1:0-11967 GCA_001642005.1 Intoshia linei | reverse complement strand
TATAATTAATAAACATTAGCTCAAATTGCAAAAGGGTATTATTTAAATGTGAAATTGCGTCTGTGTTTTTGTCATTATATGTGAAACCAAAGCTTTTCTAGTTGATATCACGCAGCATTTAAATACACTAAATTTAACACTGCAAGGTCTAAAAATTTTGATAACTTCACTCCTTACACACGTTAAGACATTTGAAGATATGTTAAAATTATTTATTGATCAGTTACATCAGTGGTTCTCAACCTTTTTGTCTCGCCACCCCCCTTATAAACATAAAAAATGATCGCCACCCAAAAAATTTTTTATATACTCCAAACATCTTATCAATTCACATAAAATTCAAATATTAAAAAAGCATATTCAGTTTTATTTTATACTGTGTTCAAATTCTCACGACCCCCCTGATAAATTTTGCGACCCCCTGGTTGAAAACCAGTGGTGTAGACGGTAAACATCATTTACGTTTCAATTTATCTGGTGTGAACACCATACAATATTTTTATTTTTTTTTGTAATATGGTTTGTAGGTATAATATTGTATCTTAATATTTCAGTTTTAACTTGGGCCTGTAGTCTAAATTAAATAAACTAGTTAATGAATTAATTAATTTAAACTTAAACCAAATAAATACGATCTTTTGATTTACGATCATGTGATTTACGATATTGTAAACGGACACGATGCATTACATATTATTACTATGTTGAATATTCTAGCAACCGTCTTAATTAAGTTTCTTATTTTTTTAATTATATTGAATTTTTTTTGCCCGCGTCACTATTTTTTCAAAAATATTTGCTCTTTGCTTCAAAAGTTTCCCAACTCCTGAAAAATAAAATAATATATATTTATATATTATATTTAGAGTCAAAAGATTAATTAAATATTTTTAGCAGTCAAAAAAATAAAATGGTGTATATTTCGTTATGGATTCATCAAAATAAATGATACTGATAAATCGGACAAACCAGTATTTTTTACGATCTAGGGTTTTTTCTAATTAGAAAAAGAAAATTAAAATTATAGCCTTATTATTACCATAGTGATATTATTAACTTTTTTCGAATTAAATTTTTGGAGTGCCATGTATAATTAATTAAATTAAGAACCCATGATTTAAAAGTATTATTTTAAAATCATCCCCTCCTTTGTCTGAGTAAAACCTACACAAAGGTTCCACCGTGTGATAATTGTTAAAGTTTAAAAATTTGAGACACGTGTTAAAATGCATGTCATTAAAAAATAGTAGATTATAAAATGGCAACAATTTCACATAATAAAAATAAATTTACAATTAAAAATACCATAGATACTGACACTGTAATGTATAAATAAATAAATGATAACCTCAATTTTACTAATATTTCGATCATATTGTCTGATCATTTCTTTCATCGCACTAGGATTTCTAGCCATTTCAATGGTTTTTTTCATAATATCTGGATTATTAAGCATGTGTTTAACATCAGGATTTTTCTAAATATAATTTAACTAAAATGTTAAAACCACTAAATATAAATAATGAATTACTTCCATCATTTCTTTAATTTGAGGATTTGTTTTCATCATATTTGACATAAAATCAGCATCCATGTTTTTCATTGGATTATTTTTCATTATAGACTTTATAAATTGGTTTTGTTTTGACTGCTAAATATAGAAATTAGAAACATGACAATAAATGAAATAAAATAATAGACAAAGTCTGAAATACAAAAAAAGCCGCCCCAAAATAAGAAAATAATCTAAATAATTATAAAAAACCTTTGGTAAAAACGATTTTTCATTGAATAAATCAGTGTCACTGATAGCTGTATTACTTTTAGCGACAGAGTCCTAAAAATTGTAAATATGATATAAAATTTCAAAACTTTTTTGTTTTTAATAAGAACGTTCAAAGTATTTCCATCTTTAATACCAATATTTTCAAAAATAAGTGAATTTTGTAGAATTTTTCCACAAAAGATGAGTTTCATGTAACGGGCATCATGGTTGAATTGATTTGAAATTTGGTTGATTACCTAAACAGAAAATTGTCAGTATTGCAATAATAAATAACCTCATCGACAGTTTGATTTAAATAAATCTTTTTCATGAAAGATTGGTCACAATTTTGGATTTTTATCAAAATCCACTCGCCATCTTCATCACTACTTGCGTCATTATTTTTGGACATTTTCAACGTGTAAATAAAACAATTTCTTTATTTTAAAATGTCAAACGTAAACATTCACAATCGTAAATTGTTACTACAAAATAAAAATAAATGTTAAATACAAATAAAGTTCTATCAAATAACTAGGTACAAAAATAGATCAATAAAGATAATAAAATGTTATATAATGTTGCGTTTTCCAGGCAATTAATACGTGGAATGTTTTCAAATCTAGATTCTATCGTTTTGTCTAGTTGTCTAGTTTACATTTGATCTGTTTTTGTAGAAACGTTTAGTTTTACAATGCATGTTCGTTTCATGCGACTCGCATGATGCGAGCATAATAAAACTGGATATTTTTATTTTATTATAATTTGATTTGATAGAATAAGTTATTCTTGTCGAGGTAACGTGTTGAACAGTGTTATCAGAAAATAAACTAATATTTACGTAAATAAATAAGAAGAATTTGAAAATTTAAAATTAGATAAATTTTTTACGCAATTATGAAGTGTTGCCAAAAATATGTATTTTTAAAACTCTGAATCATGAATTTGTTAGATAAATTGGAATAAACAGACATAAAATTACTAACATAACATAACTAACAATTACTTTATAATATACAATCTAATAATTACATCTTAATATTAATTAATTAATAGCTCAAACTCAAAACTTTAATGAAACACTACTCTCTCTAAAAAAACCAATTTATGCATCATTCATCATTAACCACATAATCAAAAATGCTAAATTAAGAAATAATTATAATTATAGTATAATTCCCAGATTTCAAAAAAATTAAAATTTACATGCGAAAGCAGACAAAAAACAAAGAATAAAAATTCTTTTCATTTTATTTTCCAAAAACATCAATACTAATAAAAAAGAATAGAGCTAGCAGCGTTAAAAAGAAATATCCTACTTGACAAAAGTAAACTAACAATCTGAAACGAGTTTACAATTTACTAATTAATAAAGATTTACTAACTCGATGCACTTGAAAAGTATATTTCAACAATTGATTCAGTATTCATGTCTACATCCTCATCTTCATAAATATAAGAATCATAAAACATCATTTCAAGAGGTGGTTCGAAGTTTTCACACAATATTGATGACACTTCAAAATGGTTTTTTATCCGAATTAATGAACTTAGCTTATCTAGACTTAATTTATTATTCTTGAGTGACTTAATATGGGTTACCTTAAAAAATATTATTTCTACTGTAGCATTGCTGATAGGAAGGCAATATACTTTTAATAAAAATTGAGACACAGTCAAAAACGGTCTATTATCAACAGCATTTTTATATGCACCAACATGCTTCCAAAAAAATTCAGTGTCATTTAAAAAAGTAGAGTCCCAATGTATATTTCTTATTTGGCGGCATTCTTTCTCGATTTTATAAATTAAAGGATAATCAATTAATTCTATCAGTAAAGAAGCAAAATTAAAAGTACCACTTAGTATATATAATGTAATTTGAATCAATGGCTGGAAAACACGGTAGAAGAACACCTGCGAAAATGCCAAGAAACTAAAAAATTGAAAAAAAATGAAGACACACAAATAACTAACCATTCGATCGAGAAAATACTCAAAATGTGAACGTTCAATTTGACAAGATAATTCAATCAAATAAATTCATCAATTACTCACTATTATGATAATAATAAAACAATCAGACAACTCATACATAAATCAAAAATCAACACATTTGTCTTAATTTTTTATAAATCAATTATTAGAGTAAATACAATTGTACTTTTCTTCTGGGTCATTCATTCATTTCTTCAAATTAACTGTGCTTTTTTTGTGGTAAGGATTAGTCAGATATATAGAGTATATAAAGGTCTGGTGGAGTAAGATGTGGTGAATATGATAGGTTCTGTAATATTTCAGATGTAAGTCCCTCAACCATACACGAGTCTTTTTAAAAGTATGAGGTTTGGCATGTTGAAATATTTTTTGAACCTTATTGAACATTCTAAGCATCTTATTTCGTTTATATTGATTTAATTTTTCTAATTGTTGACAATATTTATCCGAATAAATAGTTTCATTTTTAAGGTATATTATAGACTAGGGCTCGTCTAAACTCGGTGAAAATCAAAAATTGTACATTGTACATAAATAGTGTTATTCGTTTGGATAGTGATGTAAATAAGGAAAAATACTTGAATCAATCGCTGGAAAGCATTGTAAAGGAACACCTGCGAAAATGTTAAGAAACTGAAAAATTGAAAAAAGATAAAGATAAACAAATCACTATTCATTCAATCGAGAATATTCTCAAAATTTAAATATTCGATCTGCCGGTCATTCATTCTAAAAATTCGCAACTACATTTCAAAATTTAAAAAATTCAATTCACAATAAATATCATTAAAATTATCCACTATTATAAAACAATAAACAAACTACTCGTACCAAAAATCAAGCATTGACTTACTTTGTATTTGTCTTCATCTTTTAATATATAATAAATTCTATTTTACTTTTCTTCTAGAATTTCATCATGAATATCTTGAACCAAAACGAATGGTAAAAAAGTGCAGCAATTCAGACTTTATTTATAACACAAATTTTTATAGAAACAAAACAAATCATTGTGTTCCCGATGTATTCACTATTAATTTAGAAACCTGAATAAACAGAACAAATGCCGGTTAGACACCCATTCCGTATGATAAAGTATATGATTATTCTTTCTATACTAAATATTGTAAAAATCGTAATTGGAATAATATAACTAATAGAAATTGCAGCTTTATTAGTTTTATTGGCAGCAAATATTATGGACTTCCTAATGTTAGTATTTAAAAGAAACGCTTATGTATTACCTTATTGTTCTGCCTAGTTATTTTATTTTTAATTATTATTTTTATTACAATCTTTAAAATGCTTAGTACATTTTTTAATATAATCAAATAAAATTGAGCATTGTATTCTTTACCAAACGTTAAATGTGGATATAAGTAGTATGGAAATTTTTTTCATTAAATGTAAGCTATCATAGTTTTTATAATCATATAACATGTGTATAATAAAATTTTTACATTTATTTCGTTTTTTCTACACAAATACTCGGCAAAATTGTTTTAAAATCAACAAGTACATGTACTACATTTATTTATATTGATATTTATAGTTTATTCAAAGGTGTTCTATTTTTACTTTTTCTAAAATATATATCATTTGATAAGTGGTCAATATAATTTTATGTAAATTACTAATTAAGAATAACGTAATATGTCTATTTTTGATATATTGATATATCATCCACCAAACTCGGATTTGAGATAGATACATTTATTGTAATAATTATTGGCGTACATGATATTATTATCAAAAAGTGGGATTTACAAAGTTACTATGCAGCTACTACACGCAGGGATGTGGATAGAGACCATATTACCCGGGCCTACAATCATGAAGGCCTACTTTTTTAATTTATTAATAAGTAATGTTAAAAAATTTCTTAACTAGACCAAAATTTCGATAATCAATGAGGTTCCAATATTTATTTTTAAATTTTTTTATATGGCCTACAATTTCCATCTGACCGGCTTACTGCTGAGCTCCACGGCCCTGTACACGGAGAGGTGTAAAAACATAGTGAGATATTGAAAGGGTACAATTTTGTAATAATGGGGATTTTAAATGATGATAGTTTTAATTAATTACCGATTTGCTTGTTTCTTAAATTTGCAAATCATGATAATACAAATTATCAACAAAACAGCGGCGCAAACAAAACCAAAAATAATAAACATGTTTCTGTTACTAATACTGTTTGTATGTGTCTTGTTTTTATGAAAATCTTCAGTTGATATTTTATCGCAGAATTCTCCCGTGTATCCAGGAAAACATCTATTCGTAATATAATTTTCATGTATATAATATTAATATAATGTACATTATGGAACGGAAATTGGTGTCCAGGGGTAACAAGTGACACTTTCGATAATTTGAATTATCTTATACCCGTTATTATTTATATTCAAATTAACAAATTATCAAAATAACCCTGTCCAAAAACACGTTTTTTAAAGTAAACAAAAATAGCCCAATGCAAAGATGAGCAATTTTGGTGTATGTTACAAGTATCTATATGAAAATATTTGAAATCAAAAAATACCACCCACTTTTGCCTAACCGTCCTTTAAAAAACTGAAAATATTGTCAAAAATTCATACTAAATTGAAAATGGAAGCTTATTAATTTCAATAATTAGTGTTTAATTTGTCTCCTTCAAATAAATTTTAAAGTAAAAAATAATAGAGTGAACTTATCACAGAAATTGCTTTAAGATGCATATTAATATAATAATATATAAAAGAATGAGAATCATAACTTATACAAAACTCACTGATAGTCTATTTGTCTGTGTGTGTCTGTTATCGTTTATTTTAATAACTAAAACTCTTTGTTTTTCTGTCTGTGTCTGTTATCGTTTATTTCAATAACTAAGAGTCTTAGAGTTTTAAAAATTTCACATTTCCATTAGTTTTTTCTGACATTAAAATTAAGATAAATTTCAATGTAAGAAACTTACATCTTACCGATCAAAAACGCTAATTATCCTTTTTTTAAAATCAAATGAGTCCTATAGTTTAAACATACCTCTAATATAGATTTTAAGATTGTAAACATTGTCATAATTTTAAATTACAAAAAATAAAAATAGTTCCAGAATTTAAGAAAAAATTACATTTCCTACATGTATCTCCAGATATTACACAGAAAAATTTTTATTTTTAATAATTATTATTATTACTAAAGTAGTAACATAATGATAATATAATGGCGATGCACCTTGGTGTTGAGAGGCCTGACTATATATACATATTATACATTTATAATATGTAACTAAATGATATTATTAATGAAAATTTAGCCGCGGTATACTGTTTGAGACACACTGATGATTAGATATTAATATAATTATCCTGAAAATTACACGCAATGGGCCATAGTGTCGGTTAATTGACATGTTGAATTATTTTTGCATTGGTTTGTTATTTTATATAGTAGACACAAATTATTTGTATTTTCCAAGTTTATGCTGTAATCTACATAATTATATTAATATTTTTTAAAGATTAATAATGAATATTCAATGTCATAATATACATAATAATCATATTTATATAATGCATAGACCAAATTATATACCAGCATTTCCCAAATGCCGTTCCGCGGACAAGTACTGACCCATGAAAAATTTTAATAAAAAACTTAATAAATTGACTATTGAGTGATATCACTATAATATTATATTAACAATATTATAATATAAATATTAAAATTTTTCTCGAACCGGAATTTTGGAAACGGTGATCTAACTAATACCGATATAGATCTAATAATATATAATCAATTCTGTAAAATAAATGAATAAACCCATTTTTAAGCAATTTGATATTGAACATTAATTTGAACATAATGGTTTCCTCTCTTCTGTATTAGAAAAAGCGATTTTGCATATTTGAAAATTTTTTTTTAATCCAAAATTTGGAGACCGTTTTGATTTTAACAATTGATTATTAAGTTTTTTAAATCGGTGAATATTTATCCTCCCACAAATTTAAATTTAATCTGCATTATGGAGTGTTGCTCAAAAACTTTTGACTGGCGGAATATCAATTAGGAAATGATATACGATTAATCCAAAACCCGGTTAATCGCTTACAATAATCGGAGAAAAATAATCTGAATATATTTCAAATAATCGGATTTTCAAAAATTTCATAAATATATCAAATAGTCTAATTTTTCAGGATTTACAAAATAAAACCATGTTCAGTCTCACTCTTGATGAATATACTGGAATTGTTAAGGAAAAAATGTTAGAATTTGGACTTGACATAAATAAAGACATCGTTTGTGCCAGAACTGATGGAGCCAGTGTAATGATGAAATTATGAAGGATAGTACATTGTTTACATCAAACTTATTTTTCCCATACGATACACTTAGCTGTGTGTGATGTCTTATATTCAATAACCGCAATCAATCAATCATTATTTTTTAATTCTAATAGTAAATATTCATGTAATGATACATATGAAAAAAATAGTGATGAAAATATCATACATTCTCTAGTTTATGAAAATTTATCAAAAATTCGAAAAATTGTGAGATTATTTCGCAAATCATATGTAAAAAATTACTGTCTACAAAGTTATGTTATTTGACACATAAAAAAGAATTGAAATTAATTTTGGATGTAAAAAGATGGAATTCTTTTTTGATTATAATTGAATTTTATGTTAAAAATTTTAAATTCCGATTAATCGGATAATCGTTGTTCAAATAACCGAAATTATTCAATAACCGGTTTTTTAAATTTTCGAATAATCAGGACTCCATAATATCAATAACTACAAAAAAATAAACATTTACTGCGTTAATTCTGAATTATTTTTCTGATTTTAGAAAATTTTCAAAATTTTTGTGAGAAAATTAATGATTGGTTAGCTCTGACCCATTTGAACCCCATTCTCGCCATTCTAATTTAAACTAGTATTTTTGCAGACAAATTAAATCCATGGCTCAAAATGTAATCATATAGTGTGGGAAAATTTGATTATATCAAAAATACCTGTTAAAAAAATTTATAAATTTTTTTAAATTTCATTTCATTTAATTAAATGCACAACCAGTAACTGGGCCCCAGTTTGAGACCACTGCATTATAAAATTTAACATTCATTTTGAAAATAATGACATTCGACATTTGTACCTAGCCGAGGAGTTTGTATTGAACAATTTTTATATAGGCAAAATCAACTGTATAAATAAAAATAACAATCACCTTCAGTTTGAATGAAAAGTTTTGCATCTGTTATATTAACAATATTTCCATTAACTACAATGATTTTTTGAGTTTTTATGAAATTTTGAATGGTTGTTGTGTAATTGACAATTTTTTGACCAGTAACCAATACGTCTTTCATAGTGTAATCTACAATAACACTACCTGCTCTAATATACTATGAGATGTTTAAATAATTTTATAACCTTAAATATGTAACTATTACTTCTTCTTTGTGAATGTCAGATAACTATTATTACAGATATTTATAATAATTTTTAATACAATATTATAAAATTATATAAAAATTACGATTGTTTCTAATGTTTTAATAAAATTTATCGTTTCATTGTCATTCAAAGTATAGTATTTAATAATAAATTCCATGTTCAGCGTAACTTGAAGATTGAAATCTAATGTACATATTAATTATTATTAATACAAATATAACTTACCGATAGTCTTGTTTTCAAACATATGATGGCTTTTTTTTGATATAAGATGTTTAGAGTCTAATTGACACAAAATACATTTATTAATCATGATATTATAATTTCATGCATATTATAATATGCTACGCAATATTTGTTTGTGTGTGTCCTACTTTATTGAAATAACTACCACTCTTAGAATTTTATAAAGTCCACATTTCAATTACAGTTTTTTCCGGGAGTGTTAGCAAAATAAATTTTAATCTCCCAAACTCACATCCTACGGGTCAAAAATCCTAATTTTCTTTTTTTTTGAAAATCAAACAAGTTGGAAAATTTAAAAAAATGTATACGCTGATACGGATTTTAAAATCATAAATTTAAATTTAAAAACAATATATCTTCAGGGCAAAAATCAAAAATTATCCCTCTTTTTTTAATGAAAATAGGTGGTACAGTTGTATCCTGTTAACACACACAAAAAATTTCAATCTGAATAAGCGACGACTTCACGGTCAAAAAAGCATTTTAGTATTCATATTAATGTAATGTCATACAAAAATTTAATGTGAAAAAACAGGTGCGTGATAACAAAAAGTTTGAAAACTCCTGTAAATATTGTAATGATTATTATTGTTGATTACTAACAAAACCAAAATATGAAAAAAACGTGTTCTACTATAAAAAATAGATGCTAGAATACAAAAAAGAGGGACGATTACTTAATGGCTACTCGAATTCGACATTACTACAATATTTATTAAAGCTATATACCTTCTTGGATTGTGGACATATTTCCATTGTGTGTTTCACAATGTTTTCCTTCGTACTCATTAGAACAAATGCATTTGTATGTGAAAGTATATATAAGGTTATAGGAAGGTATATTTACACATATTCCACCATTTTTACATGGGTTTTGAATGCAGGTTTGATGACATAATGTGTTTAACTTCAAATATATACTACAAACCTTATTCATGCTTGATTCTTTTATTTTACATGAACTATTCAAGAAATCTTTCCCCAAACATATTGTAAAATCTTTTGCAGCACTAAGTTTACACAATGTATGAAATTAATAGTATTTGCTAAAATTGTAAAACAAACTAAAACAAAATAAAAAGTAATGCAACCCCACATATATTCCAAGTTTTATATATTACATTTATTAAAAACATAATTTCTAAGTTTCTAGTCATCTAATTAATTTCAGCCCACTTGTTGGGAAACCCTGGTGTAGAGGCTTACATTTAGATGCCTACATGGGTCGTATTTCCAATTCTTACTCACCGGTGCAAAAAAAAATTTGATTAACCCCTTTATTAAATACCATTGATTTAATTTTTATTTAATTACAACCTCTACACCATGGCCAATATTCTCTCCCATTTTCGACGTAAATGTATTAACACTTAGCATAGAGCAGCGTGTACAATGTACAATAGGACTATGCCATTTTTCTAATATAAAAATAATACATAGAAAATGAGCGCCGCTTAATTTGCTGCAGAATGATATTAATATTTTTAATTTTTATCCAAAAAAAAACCCCGCGTCTTGAAGTTTAACCTTTACGAGACAATAACACGTATACATGCAAAAAAGTACAATCATAAATTTACTATTGTTTGCCGGCATGCAAAAAAAATCAACTGAAAAATTTAAATTGTTTGCATACAAACAAAAATAAGGCGGTACATATGTCAATTAATTTATTAAAAAATTAATTTTATTATTAATGTTTACATAGTGTCAACAATAAAATATTACTTTATGAAGGAATATTTCAGTTTTTACGGATTAGATAAAATGTTCCCATCTTTACCCTTATTGAATTAATAAATTGTATATTTTTAATATAATTAAACTGTACATAATNCATTTTTCTAATATAAAAATAATACATAGAAAATGAGCGCCGCTTAATTTGCTGCAGAATGATATTAATATTTTTAATTTTTATCCAAAAAAACCTCCGCGTTCATGAAGTTTAAAATTTTCATTTTATCATTTCTCAGTTAGTATATTAAAAATTTTAATAATCCATTGTTGTGTTAATAAATTTAAATAATACCAATTTTCAATTTATGCGAATTTATAAAACGTTTAAAAATGTCGATTATTGAAATGATTCCATCATTTGATAGTTTACAAGAAATGTCCGAAATATTTTCATATTTTGTAAAATCAAATGGTGTAATAATGACCATTGAACTTTGCGAAAGATAATTTGGACATTAATTAATGTTAGTAAATTAACTATTAAAGTTGAAACTATCTATTCAAAAACTAAACAAATTTAATTCATATTTGTTTGTTAAATTAAATTAAATACGTACTATCAATTTTAGTTTATTTGGTGTTAAATGTAAAGCCAAAACTACTTATCTATGATATATATTTAACTTAAATTCGTCCAATTCTATGTATCAAAATAGTTAAGAAATATAAATAGTATCTATGGTAATAAAATATTCTCAAAATTGATGAATTAAATTTATTATTTTTAAATTCGTTGAACTCATAATATTATAAACTTAACAAAATTAT
>LWCA01000338.1:0-31738 GCA_001642005.1 Intoshia linei | reverse complement strand
CAAGGTCCAGATTTAAACATTATTGAAGACATGTGAAAAATTTGAAAGATACGGGTTATAAGCTACATCCAATCAACTTAGAAGAACTATGGATATATTTACACGACCAATGGGACCGCGTACCTCTAAAAACTATTTAAGGGTTGTATGTCTCATTGCCCAGAAAAATTGTATCAGTGATTAAAAATAAATAATGGAATACTAAATATTAGTAATTTTATATCTAATTAGTAATTTAATATTTTCATTTAATTAACATAGTTATTGTATTATTTTATAGGTGCCTAAGAGTTATGTCGGGCACTGTACAACAACTTGAATTTATTAAGTTTTACTAATTTTTTCGTAATAGGGTATAAAAAGGTTTATTTTGACTTCGTTCATGATTTTTTTAATCATTTTTCATGATGCTTAACAACATATTGTAATTCTATTTGAAACTACACACCTATGAAAAAAACAAATGACCCAAAAACGTTGACACTCTACTGCACATACATCAACTTTATAAGTATTGTAATGACATAATTATGAAAATTAATGTATTTTTTATACAAATAAAATTTAGACTATGATGTACTTCAGAATAACAATGAACTCAAAAAAATTGATAGCGATGAGAAGGGAGAAAAGGAACAACTATTTTTATATTTGCCTCCACCAGAAAATGAATATGAACCACATTCAGCAAATATGTATACTGATAAGATTCCAGACGATGTACCAGAACATTTTGAAGCTAAAGCTGTGAAAACATCATTAATACCTAATACTGTTCAACATTCTGTTTCAATAAAAAAACCCTTTATTTATTCAACCGTTTTCAGTAATGTAGATATGCATGCATCCCGAGTAATTTAATTTAATTAATTTTTACTTATTTGACCATTATATATGTAATTCTTTTTGATAGGTTTCCTGTATGGAACATAAATCCTTTAAAAATCTAATTTGGCATTTGATTTATGCTCGAAATATAGAAAATGAATTGGAAAAAGCTAGGTAATAATTAATAATAGCAGGGATTGGAATTAATTGCTTTATGAAAAATAAAAAATTTCAATTAATTGAAGATTGATAACAATATAATAATCATTTTTAAAAAACTGTCATGTGGTTCTAATGAATACTAGGATACTGTTTGTTCGAAGTACATAAAGGTCAAGCTAGTAGGTTAAATACATCATTTTTCTGTTTATTAATTAGTTTTTTCATCCAACTATTCGTCAAGGAAAGGATTCAATTTACATTTTTTCAGTTATATGAAAAAAACCAATTAATTGAAAATTATCTTTTCATTTTTCAATTGCAAAAAAATCAATTAATTGAAAAACTAATATTTAGCAAACAATTAATTGGTTTATACAAAATATTTGATTGCAATCAATTATTTCCAATCCCTGAATAATAGTATTAAGCATAGACATTTAATTCAAAGTTTCCCTTTTCACTACCCTGTCACTGATGATCATTGAATATTAGAATAATAATCAGACTTAATTTAAATTTAGAGCCATTTTTCAGTGGTTATGCTCAATCGATTTATCAAGATTAGATTTTGATAATAAAGATCCATCAAGCCCGGAATATGTTCTAATGAGTTTGAAAGCAGGAATGGTTAAATATGCAAACGTTTTCAAAGTATTGTGCAGGTACGGAGTATTTAAAGCAGCGTTTCTCAAATTAAAATCCGATAAAAAATTGGTATAATCATTTTGGAGGGTGTACTAATTTTCCAATTTTTTTGAAAACTATTCATATTACCATGTTGAGTCAACATTGTTATTTTTATATTTTTATTTATATTTTTATATTCAAACATTTTTATTAAAAGGAGTTTCCGATCTTAGGAAACACTTGATGACTTTAAAATATTAAAATATCATGTTTATTTTTAGTTATGCTGGAATGCAATGTTGTGTAATTATTGGTTACGCTAAAGGGTTTGATTATAAACCTGGTATGAAATTTGACAGTGACATTTGTAGCCATTCTTGGAATACGGTTTTGATTGATAATACCTGGAGATTGATAGATTGTCACTGGGCGGCTCGTAGGTATATTGGTATTGATTTTACGGATGATAATTTGCATTACAAATTGGATGAATTTTATTTTTGTCCCGACCCACATCAAATGATTTTTACCCATTTCCCAAATGACGTCAAATGGCAATTGATTGAACTACCTATTAGCCTTGAAGATTTTGAATCTTTAGTTACTTTAAAATCAAATTTTTTTAAAAATAATTTGACCATTATCACACACGAAAATGCAGTAACTGAAAGTGCTGGTCAATTGATGATTAGTTTCGGCATTAAGGATACATCTATGCAGTTTATGACTACAATGAAACTGAGAAACGATGATTGTAAAGGTATTTAAATTTTCTTGTTATTTCTATGTTTAACCATTAAATTAATTTTAGAATTAAAAAATTGTGTGACTTATGAAATGACGGATAAAAAAGTATCATTTTTTGTTAGGACGCCTTTGTATCCTTTTAATGTAAATTACTCATTAGTAATTTATGCCAGTCAAATTGAAAATGGAAATATAATTGACGGTAGATTCAGTGTAGTTTGTGAATACGAAATTGTTTGTTGTCCAATTTTAAAAAACGATAAAGTAGTTGAAAAGTTTCCCCCCATGTCATCTGATCGATGGGGCGAAATGAAGGGAAATGAAAGGTTCAATTTGGAGCCCAGCGTAGAAGGATCAATGTTTCATGTAACAGACTTGGAATGTGAAATTAGATTTTCTTATGAAAAATCAAATTATCGGATTGTTGGCTATTTGCGTTCTTTGAGTTATACTGACGACGAATTGAAATGCTGCGTTTTGAGTAGACCTGTCAAGGATGAAAAAGGTGGAAATAATTTTGTTTTTTCGATTAGATTTCCAAGTGAAGGTGAATACTGTCTGGAAATTTATTGTAACGACCCATCAATTGATAATACCTCCTTAGTTTTGATATTTCAGTATTTGCTGGTCGTCGAGGAGTCGAATATAAAGGATTCTATGAATAAACCCAATTTTAAACGATCCATTTGGCCAACTTTACAGAATGGATTTTTAGGAAAACAGAACGATTTTTTTGATAATTTAAAAATTATTAATGTTAAAGATTCTTACATTAAAAATCATGAATCCAGTTGCACCATCTCGTTTAAACGATTAGATTTAAACCTAGATATGATTTCAAATTTTACATATTTCGAAAAAGTTTTAAACGTTAAAAATAAATCTAAATGTCCTCATTTCAAAGAAATTGATTTAAAACAATTTCTCTTGGTCGAATGCTTAAATGATAACATTGACGTGTCTTACAAATTCATTGAATACGGATTCTATAAATGTTCATTTTTTTGTCAAAATACGTCCAATAATTCTAATGCTTATCCAAATATTTTTAATATGATTATTGAATATGAACCAAATTATTATTCTCCAGAATCACAAATTTCTGCTTGCAATTTAAAGGAAACTGTGTCTCCATTTCCGACAGTTTTTACAAAATTCCGTAAACATGGTGGAAAAATTTTCACTCCTCTATCAAAACAGTTGTCCCAAAATACTCCTGTCCTGTTTAGATTTACAGTGGCCGGTGCAATTAAAGTTTTACTTAATTATGACAATTATCGCATTCCTCTCATATGTGATCTCAAAACAGGTATTTGGGAGTTGTCTCATACTTTCCCTATTTTAACTTGCAAAGTTCAAATTTTGTCATTATATGATTTATCTAGTAATCAGATGGATGTTATTGTGGAATACGATTTAAATAAAATTTAAATTTACATGTTAATATTTTAATCGGTTACGGAGGCTAGTGAGATTTTTTTTAAAATTTTGAAACAACAATTCAACCACCAGGATAGATTCTCGATTTACTATAATTTTTAGTTAAACATTAATGTTATTTATTTACATAAATATCTAGAAAATAAAATGAACTTGGCACTATTAATAGTTTTGAGCTTGTTAGGATTTTGCATAGCTGGTAAAAAAATGTTACTAAATTTTAATAATTGTAGTTCCAAGACTTAGTGTTTCAGAAAGGAGTAAATTATACCCTGATGTATTAATGGAAAAGGTTAACTTCAATCTAATGATTTTAAGATTCACTTCATGCTAAATACGTTTTAGTATCGTAATGGAAGTTACTGTAAGGTTTGTCATTCTTTTGTTGATTACATCAAAAACGAAATTAAACGGAAGGGCGTAAATTGATATTTTTTGAAAATACAAACTATTATAGGTTAAAATAATTGAAATAACCACGATTTGTGGCGATGTTGATTCTATACTTTTTAGTTCCGTGGTAAGGGATTTTGATTAATACATTTAGCCTAAGCCAATTGGAAAATGCCCATTCTGGAACAAATTTAATTTATAAATTTGACGTTATAATTACTGATTAATAATTATATTTATAAAAAAATCTAAAAACTCCAAGAATAAACTATTTTTTTATACTTTTGATGGCTAATGGACAAATTTCACATTGCACCATCAATCACCCTGCTATATTACATTTTAACATCTAAAAATTAGTGCGACACTATATATGACGGTGTAATAGATGGCATGTATTTGATTCCTCTTTTCAAGGTAATTGCTATTAATCATTATACATTTCATAATTTAGTCTATAAAACAATATTGCAAAATTTTTATGGCTTGCGAAGAACTTGATTAAGTTTTTGTATACCTTTTAATAAAGTTTTGCACCTGTGTAAATTTTAAAATTAAATGAAATTATTTGGAGCAATATTCTTTTGTATTGCAGTATACGTTAAATGTGCACCAACAATAGGTTAGAAAACGAGATTCATTAAATATGATTAGATATATTATTTGAAACACGAAATACAACATTTGGAAAATTTCATGTTACTCAAGTAAGATGAATAATTGGTTTTTGTAAATTTTATTATAGTATGAAAATCTGAAATATTGTAGAAAATGTGTTAGAGAATGGCATTATTTTCAACGCCAAGTTATTATTGTTATGGTACTAATTATATATAACGAGGCCCAATCATTATTTTATTGCAAAAAAAATTTTAAAAAATAAATTATTGCAATAACTATTGTATAACACTTCGTTAAGAATAATTACAGGTCCATCTCTTTATCCTTTTGACTCTACTATCCTTGTGTATATCTCTCTTCAATAATAGGTCTATTTTTGATTTACGTCAAGTTTCAAGGCATAGTAGGTATGGCTCTGATGTCAATGGGTACATATTTAATAAATTTACATTATTATGAATAAATATATTTCAGACTCGTCCTAATAAATAACACAGAATAACTTTTTGAAGGCGATCTAACTAATTTTTTTCAGAAAGTCAAGAGAGTGTAATAAATTAATTAAACATTATAGATATTTCTAATGCGTATTTACCGAAATAACTAGGCGCAAATATTATTTTACAAAACTTTTAATCCATTTTTTTAATATTTTTATTTCATATATAAGCCATTCTCTGTCATAAAAAAACGATAAATGTAAATTATATGCTACCATATACCTTTTTATGTTGTTTGTTAGTTTGATTCGTATATTTTTAGGGTATTACAAAATTATTAAAGAAAATTTAATATTAAAGCTTTATTTAAGATATTATGACATAAAACAATAGAATCCTAACTTATATAATATGCTACGCTATTTTTGTCTGTGTGTGTGTTCAGCTTTATTTAAATAACTACCCGTCTTAGAATTTTATAAAGTCCACATTTCAATTACAGTTTTTTTCCGGGGTCGCAAACATAATTTCAACCTCCCAAACTCACACCTTACGGGTCAAACACCCAATTTTCCTCTTTTTGAAAATCAAACTAGTTAAAGAATTTAAAAAAATATATACGCTGATACAGATTTTAAAATCATAAACATTATAATAAATTTAAATTTAAAAAAAATATATCTTCAGGGTCAAAACCCCAAACTACCCTTGTTTTTTTAATGAAAACAGCCCTAGAATTTCATAAAATTTACAGGTTGTACAATTGTATCCTGCTAAAACACACAGAAAATTTCAATCTAAATAAGTGACGACTTTACGGTCACACAAAAAAATTAGAGTGATTTTCATAACGTACTTTTTTTAATTAATAATTAAACCAATTTTTGTAACATGAATAGAATTGCAATTAATTTCGATTTCGATAAAATATAACTCCGCGTATAAATTGTTAATACCATGTATATATCGTTAATAATATGTAGTATACGCTAATAATTATAATTAACTTAATTCTGAGTATGTATAAATTAATTCATTCTTTTGATTTATGATTAAATTTGAAAAAATTATGTTATTTTATATTTTGGATTGTAACAATGAATTTATTGGTTCCCTGAAATAGACTGGGTGCGGTCTTAAGTAAAACGTATATGGTCTCATTTTATTGAAAATTATGAAATTATCAATGATAAAACCATTAATATTAATAAAACAGGGCCGTGGAGAGCTAACAGTAGGCCCAGCCAGATGGAAATTGAAGGTCTCTATAACATTTTTTAAAAAAGTAGAACCTCTATATATTGCTTAATCAATCGTTCATTATCTAAAAATTAAAAATAACAATTGGAAATCACATATAACATTTCACTATATGATAATTTCAGTATACTTAAGAAATTTGCCAACATTACCTATTAATAAATTAAAAAGGTAGACCTCATGATTGTAGACCCGGATTATATGACCCCTATCCCTCTCCACGACCCTGCAATAGAAATCTGTCGTTCTAATTCAAATAAATTTTATTATTCCGTACCTATTTATGAATTATAATTTATATAAATATCTATATACAAAAAAAATTTAGAGCGAATTATTAAATCTGATTCCATTTTTCACGTTTCCTAATGTTTGGATGCGAACTATTGTAATGCATTGATTTAAAATTATTTTATCATTTAGATTTATTCGACTGTATTTTATACAATCTTTGAAACAATTGTTGTGGCTCTTTCTAATGTACAATTTATTTATGCTAATATTAAAATAATGAAGTATGCTTAAATCTTGTTTAGAGTTTACCGAAAGTGTGTCAAACTTTAGGATATTGTGATACACTTGGATCATCAGTTACACTTAGAAAATATATTTTTTATTTTGTCTAGATCCTGAAACGAATTTACAAAGAAGAATTCGAGGAGAATTTTAAAACAAATGAAAATAAATAAATAAATATTTAATTTTATTGAATCCTTTTTACAAGTTACATCAAATTCTTCTATCAACATCTTTGGGAGCAAAATCATTTTTGAATGTCTGAGGTTTAGAAACACTAAAATGTTGACTTTGAACATTTGGAAGTAATTCCGGGGTAGGTAACAAGCCTCTGGGCCGTGAAATATCGTTATTTCGTCGTGGTTCCATAAACGAGCGTTTATCAAGATTATTAAAACTTTGTGAACTTCTATGTGTAATTTGATTGTTACTCGCATTTATATTTCGATCAATTGGAGAATACCCTCTATGACTTTTAAATGGAGACTTTCTTTGAGAAAATCGAGATTTTTTGTATCTATCATCAGTATCAGTTTTAGGTGATTTATGTTTTCGTGGAGACTTATTTCGATCTCTTCTATCAATAGATCTTTTACGGCTTCTTTCCTTTTCAACTCTATTATCCTTATCTCTAGATCTCCCGTCTTTATCTCTACTTTTATTGCGTTTTTTATCGTCATCCTTGACCTTGTCCTTGTCTCGGTCGCCTCTAATTTTTCGTCCCTCATTATGAGATTCTCTAATAGG
The DNA here is from genome assembly GCA_001642005.1 of Intoshia linei. Lineage (NCBI taxonomy): Eukaryota > Metazoa > Orthonectida > Rhopaluridae > Intoshia > Intoshia linei. The sequence goes on along the minus strand of LWCA01000338.1, from coordinate 23,957 downwards.
CGAAATGATTCGCGTTCTTTTAAAACTATCACGTCGATGTCTATCTCTATCGTCATTGATTGAGTCGTTTCGTCTTTCATTGTAACGATTGTATTGAACTGGTTCATCATCATTTTTTCTATCGTTTTTAAAATTTCGATCAAACTTAGTCTCACTTCTAAACTGCGGGGTATTTAAATTGGCGTCAGATTGGTTAATAATGCGTTCAGCAAAACTAAAATTTGAACCATTTCGAAATTTTGGATTGTCAATTAGAGTCGAATTGATTTGATGTATTTGAACGTTTTCGTGTACATGTTCATTGGAACGATGAAAATTTGAATTGTACCCCCTATTACTCGAAAAGTTATGTCTGTTAAATTCTTGGTTTACTGTAGGACCATTATTACATTGTTCATCAATTTGAGAATGCATTTCACGAGGTCTAAACGAAATGGGTGGGTTTGGGTGTCTCATAATGGGAGGATTTTTAAATTGCATCTTTCTCTGAATTCCTGGAGGTTCTCGATAATGTTCAATCGGCAATACATTCATTCGAATTTGCGGTCTGTGATAATTATCCATATTTTGATGAAATTGGTCGTTCTGAGGAGCATGAAAATTTGGATTAATTTGATATTCTACATTTTCTGGTATAAAACTATTATTAACTGCAACAGGAACCGGTCGATCGTCAGCTTGATTAACGTGATTCAGAAAGTTCAAAATATCACTAGACAAGCTAGCCTTCTTAGTAACTGGGTCAATCATAATATTTGTATTGTCTAATTTATCAGATTTATTGTTATATTGGTTAATCAATGCACCCGCTTTGATAAGTTCTTCTTCTTGTTTAATTCGCTCGTTCAACTTTTGTAACAATTCCTTTTGTTGAAGCAAAATTTTTTTTTTATTTGTTTCGACATTATCAGTATTTGGTTTTACTTGAGTCACACTTACTTGCGGCTGCGGTGGCATATTTTGAGGTTCTCTAGGTTCAATTAGAACTGCAACCATAACGCTTTTAGTTGGATATTTTATGTCAATCAATTCATTAATTTTTTTAATTGAATTGCAAAACAATTTCGTTTTCTGTGAAAAGACGTACATGTGTCTTAATGGCATTTGAAAATTATTAATTAAAGCACATTTTTTGGTATTAAACAAATCATTAAACACGTTTTCATAATAAGGTCCAGAATTTTCATTGATTATTGCATACACGTAAACAACCCAATTTTTATCTATTACAACATTACTTAAACTTTTTTCGAAATCATTCATCGATATACTCTTTTCCATCTGAATTGTATTTGGAAAAGTTTTAAAAAAATTTGTCCCATAATGATCCAACTGTACCGCGGTTTTTGTAATCAAAAAAGCTTCCACAACAAACATGGGATTACTTTCCATCATGATACTACTTCTCCAGGAAACAGAATCCACACCCCAATTTCCAATTGAATCAATGTGTGTCATAAAATCATCCCTCTTTAAAACGTCCATACTCGGCATAACTTGTTTAGTATTTGAATTACAAATATTACAGTTTGCATCGTAAACATGATATCCGTGGTTTTTTGTCGTATCAAATGAATTTTTTGAATTGATAGAATCATTTTTATGTGCTTGGCTTCTCAATTGGTACAAGGATTGTTCAACAATCTTGGAACATGTCATTTCAGACATTAATAACTTATATGCCAAATTCTAAAAATTCAAATTATAAAAAAAATAGTTATTATCACCGGGTTAATCATTACAGATCCGAACCCAGCGTATCCAAATTTTTTAAAAAGGCAATCGCTATACATTTAAATTATTTTAAAAATTTAGAACACGTAAAAACTTTAAATTAAAAAATATTCCGTTATAAATTACTATTTCTGGAATCTCATAACTGAAATATATTTGTAAAAATAAAATACATTAGAATTTGTATATCCAACAAAACAAAAATAGAAACACATTTAGTTACTATAAAAAGAGATATTTATAAAATATCGAAACAAAATTTTTAACCCACTCATGAGAGTAAATTATACAATGTGCAAAATATAAAAATTACTTGGTCTTGATTGATACAATTTTCAAAAACATCACAGATAGCTTCATATTTCGATTTATAGGAAGAATTTACTTCACCACAATAATCAAATAACGCCCTTTCTAAACACATGGCATAATTCTTTATTTCTTCATCGTTCAACATTAAACTATTGCTTTCAGAGCTAAATTTTTAATTTTTAATTAATTCTCGTAAAGATTATTTTCCCCGCCTTGAAAAAATTAAAAATAATTTGATTTTTAATTAAAAAATTACGTTTCTAATATTAAAAACATAAATTTTTTAATGAAAAAATTTATTTTTCCTTCTCAATGAGAAATTTGGGCCTGATATTTTTTACAGAAGTTTTTAATTCTTATCGCGTTTTTTAGAGATATAATTGAGACATAAATTAGCCCAGCATAGTGAATATGTTTATTATATTAGTATAACAGCAATTAAAAAAATGTTATCTTTTAATATTAATATTACTGGTTTTATTTTAGTTATAAATCATACTTTAATATAGTTGACACCCTAGTTACTAGGGCCTAGCATACAAACAATTGTAAAGTTATGATTGTTCTTTTTGTTTATATAAGTGTTATTGTATCGTAAGGGTTAATAACATTTAAATTTATTATAATCCAAAATTAATCTGAATTTCAAGAATATATTAATTAAATATTAAATACTAAATCAAATTAATGTTAACGATTCTAATTAAATTTTAAAATTTTTCTTAAATCTGCGGCCCCCCTCAGACTCTGTAGGCCCCCATTTGGGAACCACTGGTATAGAATGTGTAAAACTGTGAAATGTACACATTATATGGGCTTTCTTTCTTATTATAATTATTATTATTTATACACTTTCAAAGGGGTTTTTTAGAATTTTTTTTGAGCCATACTTTCAAGATTAGAATTTGGTTTTTAAGATTGGTTCCAAAAAAATTTCCTAAAAACTCAAACCTTCAAATTTAATTCGAAAAAATTTTTAAAAAAAACCACCCTTAAAGTTCTGCTCAAAAAAAATCTTAAAAACCCTCTTCAAAGTGTGGTTCAAAAAAAATCCTAAAAACCCCTTTCAAATATTTGGTTCAAAAAAAATTTCCTAAAAACCCAAAATTAAAATATAAATCAAAATTTTACAGATTCTACGACTTACCCATATAATGTATAGATTCTACAACTTGTCCGTGGAATGTGTACATTTCACAGTTGTACATATTCTATGCAATATATAACATTAATCCATTTTATGACTTGTTTTGATCAAAATAAGTACTGAATATATTAAAATGCAGAATTAAATTATAGGAAATCAGACAAACTGGCTTAGAATAAATATTTTTAAATTCTAAAAAAGATAATTTAAAATAAACACAAAAAGTATTTTAATTAAGTTGACCGATCGTATTTATTTTAATTAAAAAAGCATATCAAAATATTTTAGATTAAAACTACAACTTTGTTATTATCATTTTTATATCTATTACAATGTTTTGCAAATATTGGTAAAATTCATCTGAAATATTCCGTTAATTATTGATAAATAATTAGTATTTTTAAATATTTATTAAATTGGTACTGAATATATATTATCACTGATAATATATATAGATATATAAATTAGTAATGTAATAAAAATAATTACCATTTTTTCAATATTTTTTTAAAAACTTGTCGAGCTTTAATTTGAAAAGAATTGGGAACTCTAGAAGCAATTTGAATGGAACTAGAGGAAGTAAATTTCACATTATTTTTCACAATATCTTTATTATCATTTTCAGATTTTATTTGATCTAAAAGTTTAATATTTAAACAAGTCTATAATAAAATTTCAAATTCAATGATTAGTACTAAGGAGTAAAAAATTTTATGTGTAGGTGAAATTAAAAATATTCATAAGAAAAAAGAGAAATTTAAACATTTGGTAATCCTACCTGGTAATATATTTTGAAAATTTTGGTAAATAACCTTTAATATCTTCAGAAATGTAAATTTCATAATTTTGGTGAGCTAACATCCAAAGAATCAAATTTTTACGCAGAGGAGCCGAGTTACCAGTTAAAATGTTTCCACTAACGGGATCAAACATGTTGACTGGTTCATCTGCCATGTTTTTATATGTGTCCTAAACAAGAATATATACAAAAACAAAGAAAAATACGTCTCTTCCATATTTATCGTTTGTTTTTTTGCGATACTGGTCCAAAATTTTAAGTTTTTGAGAAATGTATATCCTTACACAAGCATTATTGCAATAATGGGAATTTTTATTGTTTACAGAATTATTACAACCCTCAGCATAGCATATCTAAGTAATTCATTAATACAATTAATTTTTAAATAACCTTCTTTTTAAATCCATAGTCAGTGGGAGAATCTTTCCACTCCATCACATTTTTGTCTACCCATGGATGCCTATCTAAAAAATGTCTATAAACAACCAAAAATTAAATACCTTGGCAAGATTGACAATACCAAGCAGTATTGTTAATTTCCATTTGATGACCCATTTCCGGAGATACATTTACACAATTTCCATGAAACCACTCTTTACAAGTGTCGCATCTTATCATGAATCTATAAATATTTGTAGTTGTTTAAAAATAATTTAAACTTAATTCAATATTACCTATTATTATACGGTGATCGACAGATGCAATATAATTGTTGATATCTAGCATCATCGTCAACATCATTCATACTTTCTTCGCTGCTATCCTTATCTAAATAGAAATCAAAACGAATCAAAGGTACTTTGTATATTTTGATAACAATATTGATATATTTATTTATAATATACCCAGTCGGCTGTTTCGAGGGTTACTACCGTGTTTTATTTTTGGTGTATTATACATGAACTTTCTGTCAGGTGCATTTAACTAAATTTAATTTTATCAAAAAAATTACAAAATTAAAATTACCTTTTTCCCGTAGTTGAAATTCTCCAAATTGTTAGCTTCAGCCATGATTTCCGACAGATCTTTCTATAGAAAAATTATTATTGATTACCATTATATTACATTTTTAGAGTTCAATTTAGGCTGATTCATATTCTATTATTTCTATAAAAATATATTATATATCAATATTATCATATTTAAATGACTCAACGGTTTGTATTTACACGGTTTGAATCAAGGATGGTTATCCTTTTGGGTTTTGTATATTTTTTGTTTTTTTTAATTAAACTCTAGCAAATTTATTTTGATTTTAACGAAATTTATATTGAGTTTATAATTAACTTTATCTATAGTTTTTGGGATAAATTATGAGGAAATCAAACATCATTGAAAACCAAAATAAATTAGCTAGAACAGAATTAAAAAAAAACAGAATGGACCACAAAACATGGTAAACCCATCAAAAGAGTTACAACCATACCAACCAACCCAAAGTTTATTATAAATAAAATAAAATTATAATTATGTTAACATTTTTGTATGAATTACAATTATTACATTTGTGGGGGTAGACATCAACCGATTTAATTTTTCTAGATAAAAACTTAAAAGGCATCGACTTATAAAGTAGGTTCTAATAAAAAATATATCACATATATATATATATATATATATATACATACATATATACTTTATACATCACATAAATTCAAATGGTCTATATTGGGATATGATCATTATTGTTGTCAGTGTAAAACTTGAGCTTGTAAAACTCCAAAATACTCAAATATGAGTAAATTTTATTGCTCACATATATAATTTGTATCGCAAATTATATCAGCCAAAACTTGTTTTGTAAATTAATTTTTATTTGTTAATATGAACTTAATTTAAATTTGTTTTTTATATTATTTTCATTCAAGCGTAACTCATAGTCAATGCCGAACCTACCGTACTCGAGACCTCTTTTCGAGGACTCTCGAAAAAATTTTGGTAAAATGGGAGCCTGATTTTTTCAAACAGAGTATTACATAAATAAATTGTAGAATATCATTGTGAACACTTTTGTTTATTAAATTTAAAATGTCAAGCACAAGAGACTTGTATATATGGCTAGGGCTATATGACGCTATTCATAGTTTGCAATAACTATTTTTCATTTTCGGGTGAACTTGAGATTGGTAGGTTGCCTCTTTTCGTACTGTATTATACAGTGTTTCTTAACCTTTTTTACTTTAGGGCGCACCAGATAAAAAAATAAAAATTTGGTACACCTTAAATTTTGATAAGAAAAAAAGATCAATTTTAGAAAAAGTGCAAATAGTTAGGAAAAATAATAATAAAAATATAAAATCAAAATAATAAAAAAATACTTTTATTTACTGTTAGTAAACTTAAATTTAGTAAAGAATATTTGATGTAAATTTTGCTATTTTTGGCGTTCACTATATTATTTTATATAAATCCAAAAATGTTCATCAAATAATGTTAATGTAAAAGTTGACACCATTTTTTTAAAATATAAACTAAACTCAAATTTAGTTGCGGTGCACTTGAACTCTAATCATGGCGCACCGATTAAGAATCACTGGTATAAGGTGTAACTAGACAGCGTCGATTCGACACTCTATTCAAAAGAAAACTGGGAACTGCGTATATCCAATTTTTTACGTAATTTAGTTAATTGTACAGTGTGGACTTTTAGATGTTTACAAATAGGCACAATTATATTAATCAACAATTCAAAATTATTGGAGAAATAATAAACAAAGATAATATTTATCCCTACATCAAATCGTCTTGATCATCTTTGTGTAACAATTATATTGCTGGATTATAATTTTCTATTATTTGACTAAAAAAGGTAGATTTAAAGGTTAAAGTTGAGTAAAATTTCAAAATGTTATTATGAATTATAATAATAATTATGAATTAAGTTTTGTTTGTGTAATATTGTGGGTTAAAGAGTTAACAAAAATAATAATTTATATGTTAAAAAACTAACCACACAAAGTAACGAATCATATATAAAATTGCACGATTTTTTATGTATTGACAGGTAAAAAAATTAGGGTATTTCCAAATCGTATTCACATAATTCATTTCAAATACCGGTTAAATCAGGGGTGGCCAACCTTTTACATACCATGCGCACATTTTTATCAGCGATCTCAGTAGCGCCAAAAATTTTTGCAAAAGTCCGGCTACTAATAAAATTTATATGTATAAAAATATAAACTATTTCAATTTTTTTACAATATAAAAATATACTGTGGAGTGGATCTTTCGGCGCACTATCAAAAGATAGTAAATCAAATGATCGTAAATCAAAATATCGTAAAAATATACTAATATTAGAATTTATAATTGAATTGGATAAAAAAATATTCTCTGGTGTTAACACCATAGAATATTTCTAATTTTTGTGTAATATGGTTTGTAGGTATAATATGGTATCTTAATATTTCAGTTTTAATTTTGGTCTGTAGATCTACGATCAAATATTATCATATATTAAAATTAATATTAACTATGATCATTTGATTTTACGATCGTTTGAATGGACACGGATCTTTCCAGTTTTTCAATATTTGGATTTAAATGCGTCAATGAGAGCATAATGTTCTTCAAGAAATATAACAAATCATTAATTAAGACTTAATGATTAAGTGAAAGAAATTATTAAAATTCCCATAAATCAATGATCAAATCAATTAAGATTAACCAATATAAGCTGAACAGATTTTTCAGTAGATTCGTTTCAAGTTATTTCTCCACTACCTCGGATAACTAAAAGAAAATGTTAAAATTTTCAATTGTCCCACAATTTAAATTTTAGTTCATCAAAATTGACAATGCGCTACCTCCAATGACACAATACGTTGGCCACCCCTGGGTTAAATGCTGCAGTATACTGTTTTAATTGAGTCTACTTAATATTTTATGGCAATATATTACATATTTGAAATTTAAATCTTATAAAATAAGGCAATACAGCATGATAAAAAACTTTTCAGATTATGATTAATAATTTACTGATCACTAATTAGTGAGATTATTTTAAACTTTTTACAACTTGATGGTTTTTAAAACTTTACTATTCGTCGAGATCAAAAACCATATCATGAATACATCTTTATAAAACAATAACATTTGTTTTGCAGTTATAATTCTTCATTAAATACTAATTCAAATCATAATTAGAAAAAAATAATATCAACATTTTAGCGTTATCCTCGAAAATTGAATGTTTTCTTGATAAAAACAATTTTGCTACCTATTAATATATACAGTATTCTCTCCACTACTCGCCATTAATTTAAAATATAAACTAAAAGTTCTAAAACTATTTTCAAAATAAGTTAACTTATTTTGTATTAAATTTTACAATTTACATTTTATTGCAATTTAACCGATAATGTTTCAATAGTTTTAAATTCTCTATCTCGACAACTTTTTCTAAATCCAAAGAATGGCGAGTTATAGAGAATACTGTATATATTAATAGGTAGCAAAATTGTTTTTATCAAGAACACATTCAATTTAAATCGAATTTATCATTTTATAATAAAGGCTTATATTATTTTAATACATAATATATTAACAATGTAAATACATTTATAATGTATAAATATATTTTTTTAATTTGCAATTAATGTATACTTGGATCTGACTATAATTCCATTTTATTACAAAATCAAACGAAATGTGAGAAGACGGAAATATTCCAAATAAACGAATATTGATAATATTCGTATTTACTATTATATGTACTATGGACAATTAGAATAAAAATAATAATTCGCAAATTCAATTAATGTAATTTGATATCGGTTACCCTTGTGGTGTTCAAATTCTATAAAATTATATGATAAGATCATACCCGATGCGTGAAAACAAATTTAAACTTTACAGTATAATTTCGAAATTTAAAAGTATTCGAAAAAATAGTATTATTGTCCATTTATGTTAGTTGTTTTAGCACTTTACATATTTCAAAAGAAATATCAGAAAAAGGTGAAACACACATATTAGAAATGATTTTCGATTATAATAATCGAAATATATTCCGAATCGGAATTTCCGATTAATCGGTTTAACATTTAAATTGATAATTGTTTATAAACGATTTTTATTAAATCACTAATGTTTAGTTTGTAATTATAATTGCATGATACATGAAGAATTTAATTGAAGATAAACTACTCTAATCGAGATAATTTGTTTATATCGTATAAGATGGAATTCTGTTGAAATAAAACGATTGGAAGATTCTATTTGATAGAATGATCTATTAAAATTGCTATGACTGAATTAATAGTATACGCGATCAAATCAAACATAGAAGAAACACAGCTATCTCCCATATTTTTAAGGTTTCCGAATAATTGTTACTCACTAGTTCATATATGAAATAAAATTTCGACATAACATTACAGATAATGCATTATCTATACAACTGTAGTGCAGCTTTACAATGTTATTTGTTAATTTTTTATGTGGATGAGCTATGTGTGGCTCTGCCTTTAATTTTACGTACAAAAATTTAATGTTAAGGACTTTCTTTGCCATAAATGTTCATTCAATTATTTCGATCAAATTGTAAGATTAAAGTCAATACAGAAAAGGATACTGTGATAAAATTAAATCAAATATAGAACCGAATAAGTTATTGACAATTGTGAATAAAATTTATCAATGTTGATTTTCTGAGTAGAGTATTGATCAGAACACAATTTCACGGAAAATCATTACACTTCTAACAATGTATATTTTAGAGAAGCAATTGTATGTAGAAATTTCTGTCAGACTTATGTAAAGAAATATTATTTACAAATTACAATGAAAGACGTGTTAATAGCAGTTTAAATACTGATTTATGTGCGTGGTTGGTCGTAGTAAAATTAAAGGCAAATTAAAATTTACATCATTGAAAACATCATAAAATTGAAAGATAATAGTGGTCAATAAGTACTACACAACTACATTGGGTGACATTCTCTGTTCATACTTTCAAAATTATAATTGAGACCAATATTACAATTAGCATGCCACTAAATTGAATTCAGTGTTATAATTTTATATCCAGACATTTTTAAACAATAAATTATTTTAACAAAACTCAAATCCTTCAGATTTTAATTTACATTAATTTTCAGTTCACCTCCCATTCCAGTGCGGTGCAGACTCATGTTTTAGAAAGTTTTAATAAACGATCATATTGCATAAAAAGCATTGAAATTATTTTGGTTATTAGGAAGTAAACAAATGCAAAAGTTTTTACACAACCAAATAAATTATTTTTTACAGTTCATAAATACATTCAATTCAAACATATTAAAAATCAAAGCATTAGGTTAGTTTCCTGGAGTAGACGACATTGAACACGGGAAAGGAATTTTATGTCTGATTTTTATGGAGTAAGTAATGTTTTGTGAATAATTATATTTACAATTGATAAATCAAATTTTAGAGCATGAAATCGGACATTTACAAAATTCAATTGAAAGAAGATCAAAATTAAAATGTAGCATAAAAGTCAGCAACAAATCTATTGTGAAAATTAGGTACTATTTCATAAACAATACACATAAACCTCGACAACCAGTGACCCTTTGAGTAAGTATGTAAATTATTTCTTTTAAACATTTCTACTAAAATTGGACTCATTATAATCATTTTAATACAGAATTTTCAAATCGAACTGGAGTTTTTATTATTTTGTACTAGAACCGTTTCTCTTTGATTAAAATTGAAATGTATCAAGCGTACATTTTCATAAAACGGGCCGTTGAATTTTTTGTATAAAAAAGTGCCCCACGATATGCAAAAGGCTGCTGACCTCTACTCTACCCATACTAATATTAATGAACACTTTATGAAAAAGGATTTCTTGATAATTCTTATCAAATGTCATTTTAATCTTCGTCCAAAACTTGATTTTGATTTATTGACTATAGTTAATTTGTTGGAACATTAAATTTATTTGAAAATATTAAAAATGTATTGTTGGGATTTCATATATTTTAATCGGTTAGATTCCTATGATTTCTTTTTCCGTTATCAACATAGATGCCGTTTATTTTTTGGTCAAATTTTTAAATAAGACATTTATTAATCGTATACACCATTCAAAAAATAGTTTTATTAATCAAATCTGTATACCAGATCTTGAATCGTTGTTGGCATATAAAGTCACTATATCAAATTAATAATTTTACAAAGTTCATAATAAATATACATGTTTGTACAATACATTAGTGTTGTAAACATTTTTAAGGTATATTTTGTATGTTTATTCAAGAATTTCTATAGTATAAATACTTTTCCTTGGAAATTAGTTTGTAAGTGGGCACAACTTGTGTAACATTCTCATACAAATATAAAAAAAAATTACAACTGAACTTTTCAAATAAAAATGTTGGCTCACCACATTTAGTTATATTCAATATTTTCTAATTTTCAACTCAGTCAATAACATCGAGTCAAATAATATATAAATTAGCATTTTAAAATTTTATTTTGTTAATGGCTTTTAACCCTTTCACTGACTGTGTATTCCATAATATACACAGCATAATTTGAAAAATTTTATTCTTCTATTTTCACATAGGTAATTTAAAAATTATACAAGTTTAACAGTAAATTCAAACCTAAATTTCAGACAGGGAAAGGGTTAAAACTCAGAATAACTTAGATATAACCTAATTTAAGATATTACAATGCATTTTAAGGTTAGAGAAATCAGTAATAAAATATGTCAATGAATTTTTTAGCCACTGAACATAATATATGGAATTAAATAGTTTCTACACTAAAACCGATTAGTTAAATAACCTGAAATACTAAACCTACAAGATGTTTACCGGGTAAATAGGTAAAGTTTTTGTTTGTTTAAAATTTGTGTAAAAAATAGGGGATTATGAATTATAATGGTTCATAAAACAGTTGTTTAAATTAAAAACAATATACAGTATTCTCTATACAACTCGTCATTAATTTTAAATATAAACTAAAAGTTTTAAAATCATTTTTCGACAAGTTATTGAAATTTAACCTGTAATTTATGTAGTGTGGTTACACACTAAAGTGCTCTTACAAAACTTATCTTCATTTTTATTTAACATTTAAAGCTTTTATCTGCTGTTTCTATAGTTTTAAATTATCTATATCGCCAATTTTTTCAAAATCACAAGAATGGCGAGAATAGGGTATTTAAATTGTTATTTTCCATGTAAGATGGGAATCACCCATCTCAAATTGAAACGCTTAATTAAAATCAAAAGTATCTTTTAAATATGCCTACATGGTACATTTTTAGTTGATGTGGTCTTAACTCTTGAGTATACTACGGTGGTTCTCACTTTTAACAAACTTGAAAATCACTCTTCTACTATAAGTAAATAGTTCCAAAACTCCACATACATAACCATAACACGAAGCGGTAGTACTTTTGAACGAGAAATAGAATAAATAATCAAAATTATATACAGAAAATTACTAAGAATACAATATTTCCAATTTTGTTTCGATATTGATGTTGATTAATCTTTTTAACGAAAATATCGATATATCCGTACCTATACGAAACTAGGCACACGGTGTTGAACCAAAAATCTTTAATTCTTCAATGTTATCAAAATATCGATATTTAAACGGCCAAATTGAAATTTGTTTAGTTGTTCATTCAAATCCAAACGATGTCTACAAACTGAAAATTTGTCAACTTCAGACAAATTGCATAAAATATTGTAAATAGTAAATACGAACCGTTGAATAATTACAAATAAATTACGTTTAGCTTTTACTCACCTTTAAATATTCAATTGTAATTTGTTATATTTTCTCAAACAGATATCACAATTTATGTATAAATTAAACTTACATATAACTTTGTTGATTAGATTACATTAATTACATGGATACGTTCATTTTATGAACTTATCTTTTTTGCTAATCAATTTGTTGCATTGGAAATGGACTGTATTCTAAATTACAAAGTCTCTGAGAAACAGACAGTCTGTCTGTCACAGACTCTGTATGATCAAAATAGTTGAACGTTGTTGTGGTGAATATATACATTTTTTGACTTTGATGTTTAATTAATTAACAAATTAAATTAATTAGACACTGCTAATGAAAACAATGTATTTATTTACAAAATTTTTATTTTTAATCTTTATTTTACAAAGCTTCACACAACACTACAATCGTTAAGATTGTTTATTTGATTGACAAAATAATATAATCCAATTATAATTGGTGTTGCTAGAATTAGACTATAAGTTTATTGTTAGGTATAGTAATTTATACATTTAGGTTACTATGGATAATACGAATAATGTTTATATCTAAGATTAATAAACATTTCTTTTCGATTTCATTTAATCAACAAATTTATTTGTATTTTGGGATTATCCGTGAATGACACTTACAAAACGTAAACTGTAATTTCATTTACCTATGTTGATGACATCTATGATGATGATGTTGATAAAACTTTGAACTGCTTCCGTTAAGTTTCCTTTAATCTATGTAAAACAGCTCACTCAGAATTGTAGGATTAATCGTAACTTTGACAATTTTATATTATTTAACTTAATTTAAGTTATTTTACTTTATTTTTTATTTAATTTAAGTTAAACATTGACTGTTTTATTGTCCAAGTTTTATTGGAAAATAGTACTCTAAAAATACTAATTTATTAGTACAATATTATAAAAACCGATTAACCTGTAGCAATGTGAATAGTTTCCAAAATATCTTCGATACAATAAATACAAACAGTAAATAATAATTAAAAATGAGTAAAATTCCATTTTTACCTGGGACTACTTTCAGTGATCAACTGGTATATTTTTTGTAGTCATTATAATATAATGTCCATTAATTTGAAACTAAAAGTAATACATCACCAATGAAAAAAATAAAGAAATTCTTGAATTTTATAAAAATTTAACTCAATTCCCGGTAACACCAACTAAGGTTTTTCTTAAACATTTGAATGGTGTGACGATTATAATGGCTGTAAATAGGTATAATTATTCTGGGTATCAATTTAAGCAACGAAAATTAATTTCCTGCCACCTTACAATACTTACTAACAATCATTCTTTAGCAAGAATTAAACATTTTAAAAAACAATGAATCATCATTAGGTCTGTAATACTTTGACTAAATTTTTGAATAATTATACTCTAAAAATTTTCCAATTCTACATCTATTAATCTAATAATATAAATAAAATGAATCGAACCTAGCAATCTCGAGGCCACCTAAGATGAACAATATCCACTAAAAAATATTTCTCAAACGCTGTGTCGCATTATATAGCCCTCGCCACCTTTCGAAAGTTCTTGATATTACATTTTAAATTTAACACACAAAATAAACATGAAGTTATAATACACAAGACATACCTTTTTTAATGCCCAATTTTGAAAATTGAGGCCCTAAACAAAAATTTTGTCGAGGCACCGAAGAAATCACTTGTTACGGGGATTCGTCATTATAAAAACACTACATGTTATATTGTGTAGAAAAAGGATTATCACGTCCCTCAAACGTTAAAATTCTACAATGGATATTGTTTTATGGATACACCAAATAAAAAAATTGGCAATGAAAATTTGGAAAATCAAATTAATGACACCAATTACGATTTAACCGACAAAATGCCATTCTCTGAAATAGAAAAACGAGTACAAGTCGAACCTTTTATACCAGAATTTGTTAAATTGGATAATAAGGTAATAACTACAACGAAGACATTTTGTATTATTTATATTACGTTTATACTTCTATTTCTGTATTAAATTTTACAAGGTAATAACGTTTCATTTAGGTGTTGAGGTTTTACGGTTGGTTCAAACAATCTATTGTAGAGTCTCCACAAGAAACCTATCAAGTACGTAGAGTAGTCTTGTATTACTATTTACTGGATGATACCATTTTGATTGTGGAACCGTGCAAAGAAAATAGTGGAATTTTACAAGGAAAATTTGTTAAACGTCACAAAATTCCAAGACATCATGAAAATTATACATTTTGGAATTGGAAACAACTAAACAGAGGAATAGATTTTTCAGTCTACGGAAAAAATATCAGACTTTATGATTGCGATGAATTTACTTTGGTTTCTTCATTTCATTAAAAATATAAATTATAATTATTTTATTTTAGAATTTTTTGACGAGCAAAGGATTAGATTTAAATTTACCTGAAAAATGCCCTGATGATGTCTACCATAGCAATCGATCGCATTTGAACGATTTACAACAAACTAAAACTAAAAATGAGGTTGACAAATTATGGCGCTTCATTGAATTGGATCGAAATGTTTTACGATTTTATGCTCTTTGGGATGAATCTAAAAAATGTCTATTTGGCCAAAAACATTATTGCATTATACATGTAATATATCATACTAGGGTGACTGTTATGTACTACTTACAAACAAGACCTAGTTCTGCCGAGGGCACATTTTTATTATATTTAAAAAATAAATTCACGTTAAAAATCTAATTTAAAAATCCCACTATTCACTATTATCAATCTTTTAAAGGAGTGGTTCCAAAACTTGTTTCAGGTGGAACCATCATATCAGTGATATTTTGAAATGAAATGTTTTGAAAATGAGAATTTGAAATTTAAAAATTGCGTAGAAATAAAAAAAATTCCGAAGGAATGAATTATATAGATTTTTATTATAATTGGAAATGTGTAGACGTTCAATGCACATTTTTTTTGAAATTGTAGAATCAATATTTACATTTTTATTTTAATCGAAATATTTGAAAAATATTGGTTGATAATACATTAAAAATTATTTTTCATTGGGAATGCGTAGATTTCTCGGGTTCAACTTTGTATTTATATCAACTGGAATAAGCTAATCAGAATAATCTTTTATTTTTTTAATTTTTGGACCGTTAATTATTTCACATTTTTTGTTTTAATAAAATATTCGGAAAAAATATATGAATACTAAAATGCTTTTTTGACCATGAAGTCGTCACTTATTCGGATTGAAATTTTTTTAAATTCTAGGGCAGTTTTCATTAAAAAAAGAATGGTAATTTGTGGTTTTGGCCCTGAAGATATATTTTTTTAAATTCTCCAACTCGTTTGTTTGTCAAAAGGAGAGACAATTGGGGTTTTTGACTCGTAAGATGTGAAATTGGGAGGTTGAAATTTATCTTATATCCCCCAGAAAAAACTGTAATTGAAATGTGGACTTTATAAAATTCTAAGACTGGTAGTTATTGAAATAAACGATGTGGACTTTATAAAATTCTAAGACTGGTAGTTATTTTAATAAAGTGGAACACACACCCACACAAACAAAAATCCCGTAGCATATTATATAATTAAACTTATTCCAGATATCCTTACGAAATTTAAACGGCTAACCCATACATGCCCAATTTGATCGGTCATCATGATTTTATAAAAAATTGATCAAAAATAAATTAGTTAACTATAAATATAAATTTAACTTATCACTAAGGAACAAGATCACTTCGATTAACCCCTTAAATTCTAAGGGTTAGAATATAATCTAATCATATAAGGCTTATATGATACTCCACTAGCTACCAACATTACCCATCCTTCAGGAAAGTTGAACTTTTAATGTCCGTTTAATAATTCGTTTTTCTATTAGAGTTCGTAGAAAAAAATGGTAAACCTATGTATCGGTAAAATTTCTTATGGGTAATCTCAACAGATACTTTATTTACGGACGATTGGTCAGACGTTTAAACAATTTTGACAAAAAAAATTAGATATTAACTCTAATCATGAGTAAATAAAGTCACAATAGAAAATTTTAATTTGTTCAAGAAATTTTCAAAAACGTGGAATTATAATTATACTTTAAATTTATTTATTTTAAACTAGTATTACTTGGTGAACAATAGTGTAGAAGTAATTGAAAAACATACACCTAATGACGGTAGAGATCCTTGTAGTGTTTTAATTTCAAGACATAAGATTCCAATGGATAGATACAACATAGCAAGCACATTTCCATCCATAGTTTTGGAATATAATGAAAAAGAAATTTCTCAATACATTGAACCCCACTTGTTGAAAATTGGAGAGATAATTAAAATTTATAATCGAGAATTTTTCATTTATGGGATGGATCAATTTACAGTAAATTATTATCAAAATATGTATCCAAGTTATGAAACACGTGAAATTAATGTTATTGAAAAAGAAGCAGAACCTATAAAAATGGTATATTATTAATTTTATAGGATTCTGATGATGAGTCCTAATCGCTACTAAATGAAAATAAACAAGTATGTTAGTGGTTCTCGATTGGGTCCCTGGACCCCTTGGGGTCCAAATAAAATATAAAAAAAATTTATCCACTTTTGTTTAATTTTATTATTAATTACAGAGTTGCCAGAACTTGAGAATTTATCCCAAATCCTAGACGACAATACATTATTATTTCAAAAATCCCATGTTTTTGAAAATATGCAATTGCATAGCAATCATAAAAAATGGAATAAGCTGTGTCAGAATAATCTTCTTTTTTTTAATTCTAAGATCATTAATTATATCAAATTTTATGTTTTAATGCAAATAGTTACCAAAAAAAGAGTAAATAGTAAATTATTTTTTTGACCGTAAAGGTTTAACTTTGCAACATTGAAATTTTTTATGTATATCAAAGGAAAAAGCTGAAATAAATTTAACCTTTTTTAAATTTTGACACCATTAGTTTTTTTCCATTTTTAAAATACTGGGTAAATTATGGTTTTGGCCGTCAAGATATAATTTTTGAAATTGAAATATATGATAATGTTTATGGTTTTAAAATATGTATCAAACCATCATGGAAAAATCGATTTTTACCAATTTTTTTAAAATACGATTTTACCAAACTTTATGTAAAAAAATGAAAAATATGGCTTTCCACGGCCTTGCTCTTATGTGATCTAAATTTATGACTAAAAATAAAATTACAAATTATAAAAATTTTCAATTCTAATTGACATATTTGTGAATAATTTCATTTTTAATACTATATTATCTATTCATGAATTTTAGGAAATTCCTCCATATAACAATTTTGGATCATATGAAGATTCTATGCAATCTGTGGTATCTATAATTCCTCAACCACCAAAAAAGAACTATGTTAAAATGATGGAAAATGATATCAAAAAATTAAGATACGAAGCAAAATTGGTAAAATTATCTTGTTTAATAATATCTTGGTAATTAATCTTGTAAAAATGCTTGTATTTGGGTTATTTCTCATAATAAAATGATTAACGTTAATTATTATCTTGATGACCCTTAAGAAACATTTTTTTGCGCATTAAATAAAGTATTATTTTCTATTAATCTAGTTTTTGAAGCATCAACACCTTAAACTTAATTTGTGAATAAAAAATTAATAAAATCGCAATATTTAAATTTTAAAATATTACCGTTATTATTACCATTGTAAATTATAATTATGCAGAATAAGAAATTAAAAATTACAATTTTAGATCACTGACAACGAATTATTTAAACCAAGAAGATTTATTATTAATTACCATCTTGGTACAGATATGATTAGCATTTTTGAAAAACCAATGCGAAATTCAGGTTATTTGCAATTATATCAAAATTTAATACACTTTAGTACCAATTTTTAAAGTGTTACATTTCACTAATATATTAATGTATTAGCTAATTTTTTGGCCAAATTATCAAAAGTTATTTTGAGTAAATGTATAATATGCATTTATTTGCTACCCACTGTCAATGTGTGAGCAAAATGATGAGTACACCTGTATAATACAGGCTGTATTACACATACAACCAATTAATTCATATGATAAAATATTATTTATTTACTCTTTAATTATAGGCATGTGTGCTGGTATGTTTCTTGAAATGACTCGAATTCCTATACCGTCTTCTGATGTAAACAATCCTACTTATTATACACCTCAAGATATTTATATTGGAGGAAAATTGAGAATACTTTCAAATGTTTTTGAGATTATTAATGCAGATTTGTTTGTTCTTAATTACATTAAAGAGAATATGAACGATTTTTCGGGTATTATATTGTCAATATGTAGAGTTAATATTCAATATAGAATCTACTATCAAAGGGTTTGAATTAGCAATAAACGGAAAGATGGAATAATCATGCATACATATTAAACTTTATTAATTTAATTCTTACTTTTTGTTTCATAATTTCATCCAATTACAGTTTCCATGTTAAATGTAATATTAAACTTAACTTTATTTTAATATAACAAAATTTAAATATAAAAAGTTAATACGAAAAGCCGTGTAATGGAGAATTCCGATCAAAAACTACCGCAAAGTATCATAAAACAAATAATGCGCAGTTCTCCAAATGTACACAAAATAATATTAAATGAAGTGCTTTACATGACGAGTTTAGCAGCGGTAAAAATGTAAATGCTAAAAGTGTAACTTTTTAATTAGGAAATGTTTATTCGTCAAATTCTCGAGTCTGTAATATTACCAGAAAATCTGTCGGAATCTAGAGAAATAACTTATGAATCAATACATACACTAATACATTCTAATAGCACTTATTCTTTCATAGAAGGTTTTTAAAATTTGATTATCATAACGATTCACTCAACAATGTATTAATTGGATGAATTGAAATTATTTTTTAATTTTTCTGCACAATGCCAATTTTTGAGTTATTATCGAACTTTGTTTTAAAACTATTAATTATTTTTAAATTGAATAAATTTAGACATTGTCCCAGAAAAAATGACCTATGCCGATTACATGAAAGAACATCAAAATAAAAAAGAATAGTGTATATTTATTTATACAATAAACCTCAATTTTTAGAAATTTCATCTCCTAGTTTTTCAGATTTGGCTAAATTGGCATTAAGAGAGGGAGGTAAAAATTGAGAATAGTTGAATACGTGTTTAGCTTCCGGTTTAAACGAGTCATATGAAACTAGTTCATTCATATCATTTTTAGGTTTAAAAGATTGCATTTCCTGGTAGGGTAAATGATAAGATTGATCACAAAAATTTTTTTCAGTGTTTAAACTCAGGTTATTTGGATTAATAGTTTGATTTGAAAACTGACTATATTTATAATCTTTTGGATCGCAGTCATATAAATAGTCGTCAGTTTTGGAAAAATTTAAATTTCCAAAATAATGATTATTTGGAGTATATTCATGGTTAACATTTTTGATCACTTCAGTTTCAGAGTAAATGCAATGCTGTGGAAAATGTCCACCATTAACCTGTAGCTCATGTTTTAGTGATTCGCTGACCTTATTTTTCAATAATTTACTAACATTCTTATCAATCTCCCTAGTAAATGGGTCTTGTTGATTTATTAATTTCAATGGAGATGTGTGTTGATTTAGATTATCAATTGAATATTTTTTTGTAGTTTCTGCACATTGATTGTAATTTTTATCGTAATCACATCTTTTGCTTTTTTGTTGAATCTCTGATATGTTTGGTTTGTAACATCTTTTACGCATATCATTGAAACACTCTTTATCGTTAACACGGAAATTACAATAATTCCCATCAGGCTCATTATTATGGTAAGGTTCGCAGTAATCGTAGTATGATTTGGAGGATGGGACATTTACGTTTTGGTACGGTTCTGAATAATGTGTATATTCATTATTGAAATAACAATTTTCAGATTGCATCGAATTGGTCTAAATAATGTATTCATAATTTATAAAAATATTACTAAGGAAAGGTCGTTTTGTTTGGTATCATCTTTTATTTCAAAATCCAAGTTTACTTTTAAATTAAATTCCAATTTTTGATCAATACTAATTGAATTGACGGAAATGTACGTGGGTTTCTAAATTTTTAAATAAATACATTTTTGTCTTAAAATAAACATGTACAGCAGTGAATGAGGCACTTTTTTGGGTGAGAAAGGGTTTATCAAATAAATTTAGTTCATTTAATTCGTCAATTTCTTCGTCATTTAATAAATAATGATTTGGACTACACTCGTTGTTTTCGTTCAATGTATCATTTTCATCGCTGCTAAATTTCGACAAATTTGATCCATAGTCTGTGAAATATAGTTGTAAAACAAACGCATCAATTAGTCCCTTATATTTAAAATATTTAATTTAGCCCTGTATATGACGCTATACAAAGTTTGTGAAAACAATTTTTTTCATTTTTGGGTGGCCTCGAGCTAAATAGGTTGGACACAGATTTGTAGAAATTAAAAATCAAAATAATGTAGTGTATAAATTATTTTGAATGTTAAAGTTTTATATGTAAAATAAACCACATTGGGAGTCGCAAAGTTGGCAGCGAAATTATTTTTTAATTAATTTATAAATTTTGCAAGTTTTTAATATACATACCATTTGAATAACTCTCGGACAAAACATTAGGCATTAATTGATCTGTAGGGTAATCTGACATAGTTTTCATGGGTATATTAATCTTTTCCGTAACATTACACGTTAAATTTTGAAAATTTTGGTTAAATGGTTTAGATGTACTGGTATACTCGTCTAATTTTATACATTGAACATTTTTATTTGATGCATTCTCGTTCATATATTTTTGATTCACATTCTCAAATTGAAATTCCTTTGAATTTGAAAATAAATTTTTCTCTTTTCTTTGTTTGCTGCATGGTCTAAATTTAAACTTATATAACTATAATATTTCAACTGCATGGTCTAACTCAGGCACTCTCAACCATTTTTCGCTGTGTACCCTATAATATATATTGCATATGGTATTGAAAAAAACATGTGGAGACAAAAAAATATACATTACGTCCATTACTTATATAAAATTTAATGTGTGTGTTACCGTTTATTTGCATCATTGCAAATTTTATTTTTAAAAAAATAAAATCAGCGATAATATTTAAAAAAGCATATAGTATGGAACGCGTTTGAAAGTCGTCACGATTGGTGTAAATCTTAACCTCAGAAACTTAAATATTCATATTCAAAACTATCAAAATAAGCTTTTTTTTAAAAATGAAAAATGTCCTAAATTTCTATAAAACTTAAATTCTGTAATAGTTTTTAAAATTATAAGCATTATCATAAATAGCAATCTGAGAAAATTTTGATAAATGTTTTAATTTAATTTTTTAAATTTTAAATATACAGTAACAACAAGGTAACACACAATTCAATTCTTTACTTGTATAAAATTTTTCATGGATCCGAAAAAATGGACGTGGACCCCGTTGAGAGTGGTTGGTCTAACTGATTGGGAAGACAAATTGAAATGTATCATTATCTGGGTATGACATATATTGGTCTGTAAATAAAACAAGGACACGGGCAATTCTTATTATCTTGTGCCAGTTCAGGAATGTCAAAAACAAAAATACCATGTCAGTTTTCATCAGCTTAAAAGTAACATAAATTTCAAATTCAAAAATTGGCTCCTTCATTGACAAAACCATAAATTACTTTTATACTCTTTTATTTAAATTTTAAATGAAAAAAACCACTATTCTGGAACAGTTTTTAGAATCGTAAGCATTATCATAAATTGCAATCTCAAAAACTTGCATCTTCATAGTAAAAACCACAAATTACCCATTATTTAGGAAAATAAAAAATGATAGTAATATTTATTTCTATCAACTTAAATTTCAATCTGATACATTGTATGTATGTTAATAAACATTGTTTATGATTCAAAAATATATACCTAATAATAGTGTGGTTTGAAATTATAAATTGAGGAATTTGGCTAACAGAATTTTTAAATATTCTACTTTCAGTTCTAACAAAACTGTAATTCTTTTTATATATTTTAAGTCTATATACAGTGCTGACATTATTCTCGTCATTGAAAACTAAAAAATATAATAAATATACAAAAATAAAAGTAATACTGCGTTTGCCGACAGGCGCTTTCGTTTTTTTTGGACGATAAGACGATTAATTTTAATCGGGTTCTAGAATTAATTTGTCATTTTTAAAAACTTGATTTTTTCATAAATTTTTTATATTTTATGTTTTCTTTGGATTAAAAAAATAATATTATGAAATGGGGCCCGTACATTATTTGAATAGGAATCACTGAGTTAGATTGAATATTGAAATTTTGTGCATATAAATTTAAAATAATTTAATTCAAAAGAATAAAATTCATGCTAACACAACAGTCTATAGACAGAAGGGTTGGGAAACACAGATTTAATATATTTATCGAAAAAATTAATTTAATGTACCATCTTGGTAATGCCGTTTTATAACACAAATATCACAAGGATGACAAAAATCTAAGATGGATTGGTCAATACAATTTGGGTTGGTGTGGTGTTTCTGGTTGTAGCTATTTTTGATAATAATATTAGAAAATAATTGTAAATATTTTATTATTAATCAATTATATTTATTGTGTTCCTTGATTGTAACAATTGTAAGTACATGAGTATTAGGGTGAACACAATTTCAATATTTTTGAATTTCTTATGGGCCATTAGCCAGAAAGTTTCGTTTTGTTAAGTTAACTTAAAATACAAAATTTTAACAAAATTTGAAAACTCTACGAGGGTGCTCAAGGATACTGAATTTTAGTATACGATTTGTATACATAACTATGTATGAGTAGAATATACAGAGGGCTTATCTTAGTTTGACCATATTTAAGATAACATTAATTACGGAAACGTTCAGTTTGGCGAAAAACTATTGTGTTTAAATAATTACCAAAGCTTTGTAGGTGTGCCTAATTAAAAAAATTCAATATTTTTGATATTTCGTAAATGTATGATAGCATGCAAAAAGCTAATATTGTTTCACTTTTCGAATTGATCAGAACTCGAAAAGCTATAATTTTAGAAAATCCATCAGATGTTATACACACCGTTAAAAATTCAACAATTGTATTACCATAGTCATGAGCCTTTTTCCCGTCAAATTGCAGACAAAAATCTTTTTTAAAGAATTTATTTTATCTGTACAGCAACCAATTTCTTATGTTCAAAGCACGCATGCACCTTGTTCTATAAGGAATGATAGAA